>JBBPMU010000154.1:0-48945 GCA_038090475.1 Wakefieldia striispora | reverse complement strand
ACATGCGTTGATGTCGTCTCTCGGACGGAACCGCGTCCAACTCGCGACGCAATGAGGTGTCGAGCGAAGCCAGTCGGTAGACATACAGTGGTAGACCTTGCTACAGAGAGAGCCGATCGCGGCGTATGTCCAACCATCAAACGAGGTAGGATCGGATTCGAAAAGAAGAGTCCGTACTTTGTCTCGCCGCCCGGTCCAACGTGGATAGAATCTCTTGGTCGACTCCAGCTCGGCTGTGTCGAAGGTCTTGAACAGGTCGTCGACATTGTGTTGATCTCGCCATGCCTCTGCGCGAGCGAATTGCTTCTCTGCCTTGTTGATGTCGAAGCGACGTGCCCGCAGAAAGCGCCTTTGAATAATCTGATTATGATTGACGCGGGACAAAAGCGGAGGGAGAGCCGCACATGAGAGTCACGTCATCGTGGCTAGCTTGGACTTTGTCCGCCGGGGGTTGATAGAGACCCGCTTGAACGAGGTTGGCTTTGAAGACTTCGAGCAGTCCGGCGTGTTCGCTCGTGGTTGTCCACGTCCGTTGAGGTGTTGGATGTTGTACGTCGGTATCAACCCCTGAAATTGCATCCGTGACGGCGGGTGCAACGCTGTCCACGCCGTCCATGTTTGCTTGAACTCGATCGGACTGAGAGGCCATGTCTAACGATCAAACAAAGGACGAGAGCGGTGCCACGGCAACCATACGAAGCACCAGGCGGCAGCTGAGTATGACTCAAGTAATACAAGCACCGAGATCTAGCTACGTTCAGATTACCGAAATCGCGTGCTACAGTACTACAAACGTGCAGGGTTTACCTTCCTGTGTAACAACTCCAACAGCTGCCTCTCCTGTTTATCCATGAACATCATCACTGTCCCGAATCTCTGAACCTTGGTGAATGCCAGCAAGTAATCTCGCACAATATCTCTCGTGTCCGGACTAGAGTCCTGCTCGAGCATGGCCTGGAACGTATGTAAGATGGATTTGAGCAAATCCGGTTCCAACGAGACTTGGAATAATGCTGGGATGGAAGGTGGGTGGATCGCCTGAGTGAGAGATACCATATAAGCGTCTCAGAGGTACTTGTGATGGTAAGAATAGCTTACTCGAATGAGATGCCACCTGTCTGTGTCAGATAGCAAGGACTCCCACGACTTGGTGAACTGAAATAGCGTCATGGGGGGATTTGGAGGCTGTGATGCGCTTGTCGATCGTGGGCTGGATTCCTTCGCTGAGGGGGTCTCGCTTGGTGTCCTAGTGACTATGTTGTGGTTTCCTGTTGGGCGAAAGATTCCACCCGATACTCTGACCGGCTGGGACTCTTCGCGCGCCTGCTTAGCCTCCAGAAACGTCCGTGGTTTCGGTGAAGGAACTTGCGTCACTGTTGGCCGGCCTTCTTGCTTCAGCGAGCGTGAAGAGACTGGCTGAAGCAAATCTATATCTTTGGTCTCGGATGGTGTGGTAGTCGGCTTTTCGTCGGATGGACTTGTATCAGGCTCGACTATCTCAATGGGAACTCGACGTCGTTTCGGGGCGGTGGTTTTAGGTGTGTCAACGGCCTAAAGATGAGAACTCGCTAGCGTTTCTTGAGAATAGAGGGCTCACGATATTCTTGGAACGTTGTTTGAGCTGTTGTTGTTGTAACGATCTCTCAAGTTCACGTATTTCGTTCTTTACTGACTCGTTCGTGGGCTCCAGCGCGATTGCTTTGTTCAAGTCTACGACGGATCAGCAAGCGTTGAGTTTGAGATGGCATCGTTCCACACCTGCATGGGCCTCACGCAGGTTCCCAAGAGCTCTCCGCGCCTGACCCCTTCTGAAAAGTGCTTTGACATTATTGGGGTTGAATCCCAAAACTTTGGTGCAATCTCTTTCCGCATCCTCAGACCTATAAAATGGGAGGTGAGCTGCATGGTGTAGGTCTGGGATGGGTTGGTATGGACACACTTGTCCAGTTTGAGATACGCTGCCGCCCGGTTGAGGAAGAAAGTGTAATCACTGCTGTCAGCAAGGATTGCGTCGGTGTAGTGGCCAACTGCAGTTGGGTAGTCGCCAGCCTTGAATGCCGCATTTCCCTGTCGAAATGCCACTACTAAGGGAGATGGTTACCAGTAGTTAGCGTTCTAACCTACTGACCTTGTCTTTCGCCACCTTCGCCTTTTCTGACGACATTCGCGTTCAGTTTAATTAGGTTTCAGGGTCGTCGTAGCAGATGTGACAGTGACGGGCTGTTCTTTGACTCCATCCTCGACTTAGTCAACATCCGAGTCTTTTATTCACTGCAGGTCGACTTCGTTATATCCCTCTCCGACTTCCTGATTCAACGCCACCGGCTGACCCGCTCATCTGAACCCGACTCAGGGCGAAAATTCCGTTCCAAGTTCGGCATCTTCGCGTGCCCCTGCCAGGTTCAGTTACTTATGAGGAAAATGGACACTAAAGTACCCCCACGTAGGTCGCTTCTCTATCCATCTAGATCATGTTTCTCCGATCTTTGTTCATGTCAACCTCCGAAGCCTCCTCCGTCAGCAAACCTGCGCCCTCGCCCTCGTCTCCCCGACTTTGGCATTCTCTGGGGGATGTCAACAAATCTGTCCTCAGTTTGATGGCTAATGACCGACACATCTTTGTCGGGGGTCTGTGTCAAGATATATCAGTCAGTCCACTTTTGTGAATGTCATTTGCTCAGGTCCTTAATGTCAGTAGGTTTGGGACAAGCAATCGTACACACTCAAAACTAGTCTCCGCGGTCATACCGGAAGCATACTTGCTTTGGAACTCGCAGAACAGCGACAGTGGCTATTCAGCGCTTCGGGTAGGAACACATACTTTCTTCATGCTCGGTTTTTAATGTCTCGTAGGTGATAGTACTGTCAGGGTACGCCCTGTTTTCATTTTCGCAGGGACTCTTCACAATCTGATTCAGACCAGATATGGTCCACGGAGACGTTTGCCGCGGTCTACGTTCTTCACCCTTACCTGGAGATTGGGGCTGGTGATCTTTTCTCTCTAGCTTGGAATCCCGTTCTACAAGTCGTTTACCTGGGGTGTCAGAACACTTCAATACAGTGGTTTAACTTTAGTCAGCAAGCTGTTGGCCAATTTCCCCAGGAACAGATCGTTTCTGGCACATCTACGCCCTCTCGGAAAGTTCACAAATTCTTTGACAGTTACCCTCAGTATACCCACAAACCGGCTGACCTCTTGGCAAACAATCTCAGCCATTCGCTTTCTTTGGTCACAAATTCGTGTTGCAACAATGTCATTGAAATCCCAGCATGTAACGTTCTCGATTCCGCACACATTGGCTACGTGTACTGTATGGCGATGATGCCATCTCAACGAACAGGCTCCAATGATGCCGCATTGCAATCCAATGCGATGTATCACCTCCTGACAGGCAGTGGCGATGAGACAGTCAAGGTTGGCCGGACGGATGTTAATCGGTGATCATTCCATTCACCTCTCATTAGGTTTGGACGTGCACCCCTTCGGGTCCAGTACTGAAACATACGTTTGAGTGTAATCATGGCGCGGTTCTGTCGCTTGCGGTTTCGGGTGATACTATCTTCGCAGGATGTCAGGAGGGATACGTCCAAGTATTCGATCTTGAGACCAGGACGCTTGTCCGCACTCTCATGATCCAGGAAGTCGGTCAAATTATTGCCATGCATCTAAGCGCGCAATCTCATTATGCTTTCCAGAACATCGACATACTGTCACTCTCCATGATAGGCCCCGAACTTTACACGTGCTCCTCAAATGGCAAGATAAATGTCAGTCCTCAACAGCATCTGAAGCAGTTCCATATGCTAAACTCCGCGGATGTCAGCGATGGTCGCCCACATTTAATTGCACCGCGTCGTGGACTGCTCACGAAGGGATTGTGCTTTCATCTATCGTGACACATTTGTCTGAAAGCAACGGACTTGCTTTAGTCTCAGGTGCCAATGATGGGTTTGTGAAGGTAAGCCTTCCGTCCCGTTTCCTGAATCTCATGTAACGAAATCTACTCAGATTTGGGAAATCGATTTGCCTTGTAGAGGAATTTCTGCCTCTTCTTCGGAGAGTTGTCTACCTCAAGCCGATGACGATGGTCATGGTACGCAACTCGACACGTGGACGACGCATCGCTTACACTTTCCACGCAGACGTCATGACCTACGCGCTATCGATCTTTGTGTCTATCCCCAGTGTTAGCTCCGATCCTTTACATCGCGAAGACTGTCGCCAGGCAGCTACCTGGCTGAATAAGTGTCTGCACCAGCTCGGTGGGGACTCGACACTAGTAAGTCCTTATGTAAAACGATGTGGCTCGTGAATGATTCAGGGTCTGAATAGTTGCCTACTGGAGAGAACACAAATCCAATAGTCTTGTCCACTTTCCACGGAACGCAAGCCAAACACCCAAAGCCCCGGATCTTGTTTTATGGGCAAGTTACACCACTGTTTCATCTCTTCTGGCATTCTAAAACCCTTCAGGCACTACGACGTCATATCAGCTCCTCACGATGGCTGGCACTCCGATCCGTTCACCGTCTCGGGCAGGAACGGATATCTCTACGGGCGGGGCGTCTCAGATGATAAGGGTCCTATCCTGGCGGTAGCTTGTGCTGCAGCCGAGTTGTTACGGAAGCGCGCTCTTGGTATCGACTTGGTGTTCCTGATTGAGGGTGAGGAAGAAGCAGGAAGTGCCGGATTCGTGGACGCTGTTCTGGCGCACAAGGTCTGACACTATCTCCTTGCATGCTTTTGATATATTCATCCTATCAGTCTCAAATTGGCCACATCGATGCTATCTTGCTCAGGTATCTTGCCAGCGTAGGTTAATCGACCCTTCCTAACTTCCTCATGCAGCAACTCCACGTGGATAACTGAGTACCCACCATGCATCACATACGGTCTGCGGGGAGTTGTCCATGCCACAATAGAAGTATGTCCTTTGTGCTGTCGCTATCACTCTTACTCTAGACGTCTCTTAGATTGCCAGTGGCGCACCCGATCAACACTCTGGTATCGAAGGAGGAGCAACGACAGAACCAATGTTTGACATGTACGTGTCGCGTCCGGCGGCGCAGCCACTTTTTGACACCCACCTCTAGGGTTCGTTTACTCGCTACGCTGACGGATGGCCGGCGCAGTGTTGCACTCCCAGGTTTTTGTGCGTTACTCAGACATCCCGATGGTATCATCTCGGGCTAAGAATCGCAATCTCAGATGACAGTGTTCGCCCTCAGACTGCGGAGGAAAAACAACTCTACGAGTTATTGTCGTCGGTGGCACACAGCCCCGCTTCGGTCCTCTCTTCGCGATGGCGTGAGCCCTCGCTGACGATCCACAACATCTCGGTCTCCGGCCCTGGGAGTAAGTCCTCTCACTCACCGCTAGTTGTCGTGTTCATGGATCTCCAGACCCGACCGTCATTCCCGGAAAGGTGACGACCAAACTATCGCTGCGCATCGTTCCAGACCAAGATCTAGAGACGGTCTCGCGCGCACTGGTCTCCCACCTCGATGCTTCCTTTAACGTCTTTCAATCGCCCAACACACTTTCCGTGCGTCCTTTCCCGTCCTTGGGTGACCCCACTACGACTCACGTTTTCTTGTTGATTTAGGTCACCATCGATCACACCGCTGACTGGTGGCTCGGCGACCTCGACGACCCGTGGTTCAAGGCGCTCGAAACGGCCGTACGCGAGGAATGGGGCGTCGAGCCCCTGCGCATCCGTGAAGGCGGCGTACGTCTACCGTCGTTCGCGTTCATACACTCGCTGATCCGTCCCCGTCCCCCATCCCCAGTCCATCCCCTCCGTCCCCTGCCTCGAGAAAATGTTTCGATGCCGTGCGCTCCACCTCCCGCTCGGTCAGTGCTCGGTGCGTATCTGAATTCCGAGGCACGCGCGTCGCTCACTCGCGCCCGTGCGTCACAGGACCGCGCCCATTTACCCAACGAGCGCATCTCGCTCGCGAACCTTCGACGGGGGAAAGCCGTCCTCGAGCGGTTCTTGACCAAGGTCGCAGACGCGTGTCAGCTCGAGGGGCCGTAGTCTTTTCTTTTTTTTTTTTTAATTTCATTATCATCGTTCTCTTTTGTCGGTCGTGCGTGCGGAAATTGGAGTGTTGTCGTCATGCTGCTTGGATACGCGACCCCGTCGGCGCGGGGTCCTTCTCTGGTCCCGAACCTGATGGAAGCAACACACAGCCGACCCAAGCACCATCACTCGATTCCCTTTGGATACATGAACATTAACTAGCGACGCGCGAAAGTAAGCGGAACGCAAGCAGGGTAGACTCGAAAAAAAAAATAAAGGTAATAATTAGCGTCAAAGTGAGAAAAGGCGTTGGAAGAAAATAGTTCTAGTTGCACATGGCGCGCTACGCGTAGCGCGGCAGTCGTCACAAGGTGCAGGCCAGCCCGTCGTTGCAATTTTGATTAAGTACACATGTCAGCGGTCGACTGCGCCATCCAACCCCTCTTTCTTTTCCCCTCGAGTCTACAGCAGGAGGCCGTCCCGTCGACCGCGTCGCACTAACGAGCCAGGTTGGCCGTCGCGACCTACCTAAGCATCCTAGAAATGCATAAATAAGGCACCAACAGAACCCGGCTTTAACAAGAAAACAAAAAAAAAGACCTGGTGCGAATAAAGGAACTACAAGGATAAAGATAGTAAGGAGAGAAGGGGTATGAAGGGATGCGGTCCGTGGAATGATGGCACATCAAACAAAGAAATGAATGTAAAACGCTTGTTCACCAGTTCATGGTGCTCTCCCGTAGGATAGGTGTAGAAATAGTGCCCGGTTGAATCGGACGACGTTCCCGCATGTTTGTGACGTGGTGATCGTAACCTTCTTCATCTGCACGTGTCGATTGGAAACCCCGCAAGCTATCCTCAGCATAGTAGAAACTCCTCCGGCGTCGACCGCCAACGCTATCTCGATCATATTCTTGGCCCTCCGGTCGCACCCCGACGTATTCAGTATGGTCAGATAGACGTCTGTGGGCAGCGGCCTTTCGTCTCTTGTAAGCTTTGTAGCCGACGTATGCGACGATGAGGATCGCTATAGCACCGAGGGAGCTGACAACGCCGATGATCGCGTCTTGGCGAACATTGGATCCGCTGGACGTTGATCCACTAGTACTACTTCCTCCGGGGGATGGACCTGAGATCGCGTCTAATTGCAAGCTTGGGTCGACACATGCTGCTAACGTCGCTGGAATGTTTCCAGATTGGCCAGTGTAGAAGGCCGAGTTCAGGTTCGAGATCAGGCTGGAAAGCGTGTCAACCTTGTCGCCTGGCATATAGCCTTGCCAGATCGTTCCGAGCATGGAAACATCCGACGGTCCGGTGTACGAGGAGGGCTCGTATACGACCAGCTCGTAATTTTGCACCTCGCCGACTGTCATGAATGGAGTTAGTTCTGTGGACGACCGAGCGCTAATTTACTTGAAACGAACCATTGATGCCGAGAGCTGTGGCGATGACCGATGGGAAGTACTCAAAAATTTGTCCCGGCGAATCGGCGTTTGTTGCTACGAATTCCCAGTTAAGGGAACCGTTGAATAGGACGTTGATCATAGTATCGCTATCGGGAAGCGTGTTGACGTCGAGCTCTGGTTGCGGCAGAATTACTCGGGGCAATCCACTGGGAAGGGGAGGCGCGGTTGGAGCAGCCGAGGGAACTACCGAGAGCAACGAAAGCGTTGTTGCGGCCTGATCAGGATTAGAGAGCGTCTGTGAAGTCGTAGGCGACGCGCTATCGAGCAACAGCGAGGAGACTGTAGACAAGTAATTGTAGTTGGAATTACTTGAAATGGAACTGCCGCTAGAGGTCGCAGAAGTGATCGAGCTGGTCCTGGTAGCGTTGGAAGTAAGATCTGTAGTATAAGAAAGACTGCTAGTCGGGAAGCTTATCACAGTCGAAGTAGGGAGGGAATTAGTCGCGGTAGCGAGTGAGGTTGTCGGAACGATTGATCTTGTGAACGAATGGTTAATACAGCACAATGAATCGCGGTATGTGTCACGCACTCAGAATCCGAAGTGGTAGCAGTCGGCGTCGTGGTCGTGCACCCAAACATGCCCCAGATAGCACACGAAGTGGTTGGCGTAGCACTCTCGGTCGTGGTAGGAGTGCCGGTCGGAATAGATGTGACGCCACAACCAAGGCCAAGAGGGTCCCAACAGGACGAGGATGACGAGACCAATGGAGACTCGCTTGTCGGCGTGCTGGACGACGCAGGGCAACCGATTCCTAGGCCAAGGAGACCATCACAAGAATCCGTTGCAGTAGGCGCTGCTGAAGTAGTAGGTGACACGGAAGCAGTCGGCTGATCGGATTGTGACGGGGTTGAAGAAGAAGCGGAACATCCGATGCCGAGCCCGAGGAGCCCATTGCAAGGAGTACTCGTCGCCGGAGGCGCAGACGAAGAAAAACCGGTATCGGTTGGAGACGGCGCGGCGGACGTAGCCGGGTTGCTTGACGAAGCAGAACATCCAATTCCCAGACCAAGGAGACCATCACACGAGGAAGTCGGGGCAGGAGTCGCATTGGCAGCGCTCGTTGACGTCGCAGAAGCTGCAGGCATCGTGGTCGGGTTGTTCGATGAGGCAGGACAACCGACTCCTAGACCTAAGAGACCGTCACATGAGGACGTTTGCGAAGCAGACGCAGATACGCTCGTCGGTTGGCTGGTTGGCGTCGCGACGGAGGACGGTGCCGACGTCGGTGTGCCGCTCGAAGCAGGACAACCGACCCCTAGACCAAGGAGCCCATCACAAGAGGACGAAGGGGAAGCCGAGACCGAAGCAGCGGGCGAGGGAGACGAGTTGGTGGGCGTCGGCGTCGGCGAGGACGGGGACGAAGTTGATGTAGGTGAATTGCTCGACGGAGCAGGACAACCGAGCCCTAGACCCAACAGACCATCACACGACGACGTCGGAGAGGACGAAGCAGACGAAGGTGTAGCAGCAGACACAGGCGGAGCGGACGTAGGCGGAGCAGATGTGGACGTAGGTGCATTGCTCGACGAAGCAGAACAACCGAGCCCTAGACCCAACAGGCCATCACACGACGACGTCGCAGGGGACGAAGCAGACAAAGGCGTAGCAGCAGACGCAGGCGGAGCGGACGTGGGCGGAGCAGATGTAGGCGGAGCAGACGTGGACGTAGGTGTATTGCTCGACGAAGCAGAACAGCCGAGCCCTAGGCCAAGGAGCCCGTCACAAGAGGCCGAAGACGAAGCCGAGGTTGACGGCGTGGAGGTTGCGCTCTGCGTCATTG
This sequence comes from Wakefieldia striispora, assembly GCA_038090475.1. Classification (NCBI taxonomy): domain Eukaryota; kingdom Fungi; phylum Basidiomycota; class Agaricomycetes; order Agaricales; family Hymenogastraceae; genus Wakefieldia; species Wakefieldia striispora. The sequence goes on along the minus strand of JBBPMU010000154.1, from coordinate 39,675 downwards.
GAGCGGGGGTCGTCGCTGGGGTCGAAGTGGAAGTTGGGGTTTGTGAGCAACCAAGTCCAAGGCCTAGCAACCCATCGCAAGAGGAAGTTGGAGTAGACGAGGTGGTCGGATAGGTCGACGTGGGAGGAAGAACGGAAGAGGTTGCGTGCGCGGAGGTGGTCGTTGGGTCGTTGACGAGACCGTCGAGGGCGCTGCCTAGGTCATCTAGGATCTCGTCAGGGTCAGGATTAGCGAAAATAAAGGGAAGACGTTACCGAGAAGACCGTCTCTGTACTTGAAAGAGAGGGAACGCCTGGCATGCGAATTAGAAAAAGAAGAGCGGGAAGCACCAACGACGGAAAGGATGAGAGCAAGAAAAAAAAGGGCGGGAGATGGATACATGAAGAAAAGTCTATGTTACTGTGCTGGAAAGCAAGGACAGCCAGACGACGCCAGCTAAGTGTAACGAATGTGAATCGCTGCAACTCGAGAAAAAGTGCAGCTGGTTTGGGTGGAAAGATTAATCAAACAGTAGTTTTGATGTGTTCCAGGACGTCGCTAGGTGGAGCCTGCGGGAAAGACGAGCTCGAGCGACAGCGTTGAAGAGGACGACCAAGGAACGGACGAACTGCGGGAAAAAAAGGGAAACTCGTACACAAAGATCAAAGTACTGGCGATCACACGGTAACTAATCCATTCCAACACCCAAAAACGATCAACTATGTATACCAACTCTCCTTTATCTTTTGGCACGACAATTCAAGTACATATAACTCAAAAGGCGTGGCATTTTAAGCTTGCATTGGCATGTGGACATATGAAACACGAGTCATCATCAATTCGGAAATAACAACCACATGACATGCGCGCCAAAAAAAATAAAATAAAATCGGTCAATTTAGATGAAACCAATCTACAGCCCTCTATCAGCGCTCGACTTCGCTAACAGCATAGCAGCACGCTTACCTTGTTAGCAACATCCAATGCATCGTGATCCGCTGCGAGGCGCACGTATGCCTTCTTCTTTCCATCCGGTCTGATCATCTCTTCTCAGCGCCGATCCGATCACAATGAGATGTGTGAACGTACCGAATGAGCGTGTTCACCTTCGCGGCCTGCACATCGTAGAGCTTCTTCACAGCATCCTTGATCTGACGCTTGTTCGATCGGATGTCGACGGTGAACACCAGCGTGTTGTGCTCCTCGATCTTTTTCATCGCGCTCTCCGTGTTCAACGGTCTACAATCCCAGTCAGCACAGCTCTCGAGCGCACGCGACAGCAACCCACGAGACGATCGTCCGGAACTCGTCCATGCGCGGCGCATGTGGGATCGATTTCCGCGGGTACTTGGGGTTGCGACGGAGCTTCAGCGTCTTTGGTCGACGGAACGTCACCGAGAACCGGGGCTTGCGTGATGAATGTGAGTGAACGCCCTGGAGCGCTGCTTTTTTCGCGGCCTTGGCCTTGGTATCTTTGGCGGGGGCTGTCGTCGGTCGTCGGTCATGATACACGGTGAACGAGGAGACCACGACGCACCTGCTGCCTTCCCCTTGGTCGTCTTCGTGGTAGCCATGTCGGATTCCGAGTCTAAAAGAGGACGTTGATGAGTGTCAACGTCGGTGTGAAGTACCAGCCCGCCAATTGGTCCTCCAGTCCGCTACATCCAACCAGACCTCACTCGATCCACCTCAGTCGCCCGTTCCTTTGACACCAAGCGCAAGCCACGACATACAAGACGTATTGACGGGCCAGCTGTGTGCATAATAACAAGATGGAGTGCTTACCTTGATGAGATTGGGCCTTGCTCGTTCGTGGAGGGTGTGTACTGAACCTGGCCGTGTCCTCATTCGGGCATTGCCGATTCCTGTTGGTGGCTGTGCACACACTTCCCCATCAATCCACGTCATCGTATAGTACTCTCCTCGGATTGCAAACAGCATACAAGACGATAGCAAATAACAAAAAAAGTACCACGACATTGCGTATTCACTGCGCCTGAGCTTCCTGAAAACACCACCACCAATCAGCATCAGGGCACCGCACCACAAAACGAAAAAACACCGCACCTGATCCACAAACTCCATCGCCTCCTCTCGTTTGATGCTCCGAATCGAGCTCACTTTTTGGTTGTTGAACAGCACACCGTAGAACTTGTCGGCAGTGACCAACATCTCCGGTCGGAACGTTGTCGTGATGAACTGGGCCGTGCCTGAGAGCGACTTGATCATGTCTGGAAACGATGGCGCTGAGAGCGGGAGAGAAGCGGAAATGAGGTCGACCTACTCGCAACAGCCGTACGATACTGCGCGTCCAGGTTGGCATCAATCTGTCGGCACCGTGACGAACGGTGCATTATCTATCCGGGCAAAACGCATACCTCATCAAACAAGTAAAATGGTGCAGGGTCACACTTTTGGATTGCAAACACTGCGAACAGCACGGGTCAGCTCTTGCATCGAGGTCGGAAAATAACCCGCAGACCTGTAGCCAAGGCGACGAGGGACTTTTGGCCACCGGATAATTGTTGTATCCGTAGACCCTCATCGACTTTCGAGTTGAATGAGACCTATAGACGAACTAAGCATCCACGGTCAACGCACCAGCAGGCTGCCCACCTTGATGGCAACTCCGGTGTAATTGTCTATCGTGCTCTGCTGCGTGTCATCCGCCTCATCCATAGCTTCCTCGTCCTGCATCAAACGTAAGCACCATAAACAGTAATGAGACGGGAGCGGCCTCAACTCACCTGGTCTATTCGTCGTTGGATGATCAACCTACCTCGACCAGCAGGGACCAAACTCTCAAATACCTCCTCAAAATTGCTCGCTACCTGCTTGAACGTCCGCTCGATAGCTTCGTCCTTTCTTTGGTCCAACACCTGCACAAGCTCCTCGATCGACGCTGCCGAGGTATCCAGGTCTTCGCGTCGCTGCAAGAGCTGATCGCGCTGCTTTGTAAACGAGTTGTATTGCTCGAATGCCTTCTTGTTGACGTGAGCAAACTTTTTCAAGCCTTCATTGACGGTATGAAGCTTCTTGACCAACTACCGATACGATCCACGTCAGTCGGCCTTGGCATTAAAACAGCCCCGGACATACGAACCCGATCGAGCTTCTCGTTCGTGTATTTTTCAAACGCTTCTTCCGGGAGCACCCCGAGATCACGAATATTGCGATTGCACTCGTCTTTGCGTGCCGTCAGCATCTGCTTCTTGGCAAGGTAGCGTTCGGTGTTCTTCTGCAGCTTTGTGACACTGCGACTGTCTTCCGATTGCTGTTGCTGCGCCTTTTCCAAAGCTGAACGCAGATCTTGGAACTCTGTATTGAGTTTCTCGACGTCCTTGTCCGCGTCTGCATGCATTCTACGCGTGAGGTACCCGAATGGTACATCTATCGCGACACGTACCTTGAGACCGCTTGGTCGCAGCCGTTATCGAGTTGCCAAGTAATCGAAGCTCGCGTCGACGCGCGTCGAGCGACTCCGCTGAAGTGTCATCCCCGCTCGCAGTCTCCCCCAGAGACTCCAGCTTGACCTGCAGCTCTCGCTGCCGTCGACGGAGACTTTCGTTCAGCTCGATTTCGACCAGGTTTTTCCGGCCGTCCAGCTAACGACCAAACCCTCAGCCACGTAAACACAAAGGGGCGGATGACAGCTTACATCGGACCGTGTCCTGCCCAGCTCAACGACTTGCCTTCTTCGTTCCTCCACCTCGATGCCCAACGCGTCCATCATGTTGGCCTCCTCGTCCGTCAAATTCTGGGTGAGCGGTGTCGACAATTCTTGACGATACCCCTCTGTCCGAGAATGCGTCGTATCCAGCTCCGTCTCCAGATCCCCAATCTCCGTTTCGAGTGCGACTATGCGCGCATCGAGCCGTTCGCGTTCCTTGGTCAGCGAACTGACGTCCTGCAGGAAGCTCTCCCTCGACTCGCGCGCCTGCGCTTGTTGGAGCGTCAACACTTGAATCCTGCCCGTGATGCGCGTGATCTCCTGCTCGATCCGAGTGAGCTCCGCTTTCACTTCCTTGTGACGCTTGTCGTCAGCATCGAATTTCGTCCGCCAGGACGCGACCGCTTTGATGGCCTCGATGCGAGACCGCCGGACGTCGTGGTAACCGCCGGTCAAGGCACCTTTGCGGTCGACCTTGTCACCGTCCAGCGTGATCGTGTTGACACCGTGACTTTTCACGTATGCCGCAGCCACCGTCAGGTCTCGGCAAACCCACGTCTTGCCAAATACTTGCTGGAACGCCTTTTGATGCGTCGCATCGAATCGAATCTTGTCGATAAGAGGCAGAGCATCCTGGGCTGGTGGGACTGATGTAGGAGGTTTTGGTTTCAGGCGGTTCAAAGGCATGAAGGTAACACGGCCCGTCTTTTCTTTCAACATGATTTCGAGAACCTTGGAAGCTGTATCGTCCGTATCGACGACGACGTGGAAAAGACTATCAACGCGTCTCAGTCAGCTATGGTTGGGTAGATATGCAAATTACCTGTTGCCAGCCGTGAGTTCGATGGCGGTGCTAAAAGTTGGATCCGGGATTTCGAACAGACGATATAATGGCCCATAGACACCCTCGAGACCATGTCTCTGTGCAATCCTATCGACAGCACGCAGTCCGGAGCCAGTGTCCTAACAATATAATGAGTAACCATCGTCTTAATGTGCACGACCCACTTACCTTGTCCATCATGGAAGCAAGGTTACGCTCAGCGGACTTGAGTTCGTCCCCTGCATGAGCGAGAAGACCACCCAACTTGGAATCCTCTCTCCAAAGCTCCTTGCGTCGCTCACTGAGGTCGCTCTGTTGATCTTTGAGCTCCGCAAGTTGCTCACCTAGCGTCCGCACTCGCTGTTTCCCATCCTCCACGCTACTCTGGATACCATCCACCCTCTGTACGATGTCATCAAGTGAGGCTTTCGTCGACGCTAGATCTTTTCTTGTGGAGTCGAGGACAGCAGACCGAGTATTCCGATATGCATCAAGCGCATCTATTTCTTGTCGAAGATAATTGTCGCGTTCCGCTTTGGTTCGGAACCGCTTGACACGCCCTTGCTTTGCGAAGAGAGCATTCAACTGGGTGCGCGCCTCTTCCAATTTACGCTTCTCCGAAGATTCTCTAGCACGCGCATCATTCCATCGAGGAATCAACTGGGAAAGCTCTCTTTCTTTGATTCGGATCTGTTGTTCCAAAGCTGCCAGTTCGTTTGCAAGCTTGGTACGTCGTCCTTCTTCATTTTCACCAGCAGACTGCAGGTCGGCAATGGTACACTCTAGCTCTGTTCGCGAACGGACGAGGTCGGAAAGTTCAGACTGCGCGTCTTGACGTGTTATATTGAGAGTGGAGAGATTGTGTTTGGTCTGAGAGATTTTTTGCTCGAGACGCTACGATGCAATGAGATACCACAAAGGAAAGGCAACGGTTCGCGCCCACCTGAATCTCCTTTTCACGGGTATCATACTGCTCGCGACGCATATTCGCGCCGTGCACTTCTCCACGCCTTTCCTCTTCGATCTCTTCCAGTAATTCACCAACTTCTTCCAGCTCACGTTGGTACAAAGCGTACTCGAGACAACGGCGTTCCTTGTCCTTTTCCTGGAACTCGCGCAGTTCTTCTTTTTCTTCCTCGAGTTCCGCCAATCGTGACTCAATATACTCGAGCAACTCGTTGATCTTGTTACGTTTCGCATCTGTTTCGGCCATGATACGAAGGGACTCGGCGCGACGCTGTTCATAGACTTTGGTGCCAGCTACTTCTTTGAGGAGAGCAAGTCGTTCATGGTCTTTGGCGTTTGTAAGCGCGGTTATCTATAGTCTAGTGTCAGCATGCACAGTCGGACAACAAAAGATTGCGAGTTACCCTTCCTTGAGGAACGATGTAGTAAGGATTTGACTTGCTGAAACCTGCGCTCTCGAGGAGGTTCATGACGTCTGCTTTGCTTGCGCTTTTTTTGTCCAGACTGTATTCATCCTTTTTGAGACCGATCGTTCGCCGGATGATAACCTCCTCGCGCCCTGTCGGAAACCTATTGTCCGAGTTGTCGAAGATGATCTCCACTACAGATCATATTAGCAAGAGAAACGCAAGAGAGTGAAGACTACGTACCGTAGGCCGATAGAGTGGTCGTCACGGAGACACCTTCGTGGAGAAGCGCCTGACGTTCCTCGCGGGACATTGAAGTGTAGGCATCAGAGAGGACGAACCGAATAGCTGTCGTCGATTTGGTATAAGCATCTCGCATTCGACATGATACGTCACCAAAGGGCAGGAATGCAACAGCAGGGTACACGACTAGTATCGCCGTACAGTCTCTACACGAAACAAAAGGGCCCGCTCTAGAAGGCCATCGCTCCTCTGACACGGACCCCCTCATACCCCCTCATATAATGAACACTCACCCGCGAAAAAGTTACTCTTCCCAGAACCATTGCGCCCGACGACCACATTGTGCCGAGGTGAGAACGGCTCTATCTGCGTCTGATCACGGTCTTGGATCGAATCAGTATATGTTTGGACAGTTAGAGGAGTCACTGACAGGACTTGAATCCCTGGATCGTCAGTGTCTTGATGTACATTGCTACGAGATCGCGAAGGAGAGCCTAATGCGCTGGCCCTACCGTTCTGCGGATTGCGTGGCTCGGGATCGTACAACAAGTTGCTTGAATGGCTCAGACGGCGAGTCGTGTTGGTGGTAGTAAGACGCGTGACAAACGCGTGACCTGTCACCCCTTCAGGTCACGTCGTCGGCCCGATCCTGAAATACCTCAAGCCGTACCTATGGACTTCGTGCCAGATCCATCGATAAGTACGTCTTAGTAACGTACCGTTGGCCATCACTGTATCGAGCGCAATTTGCAGTATGTACTTAAGTTGTCGAGGTGACCGATGGCAGTATCCACTGGTCAAGGGTATCTTCTCATTTGGTACTAACTCGTGTCACCCTCAACAGTGGATCCACCAAACAAACTATCTTTTAAAATCGTATCCCTTCAGTGTTAACGCATCAAGGAGATGGCACAGCTTCGTTCTTGTGGTGTAAACCAAGCAAAAGGTAGACATCAGATACTCTCGTATTAAAATGAACAATTCATGCTCGGCTGCTAGGTGCGCGCGTCATGACGTTTTGGAATACTCGGAAAATGCTATCTGAACGTCATGGCAGTAGGCTTTGTCAAGATCAATAAGTCAACACTTTGAAATTTCGTTGGTATACCGCTCCACCTCACGTTCATGCAAATCTGGCACAAAAATCCAATGGAAACTGCACCGCCAAGGCGAACATTTAAACTACAGACTGATGCCGTCTGTCCTCACTTGGGTTGGAGTTTCAATTTTTGAATTCCATTGTGCAAGAGTCTGATTGCTATGTTCCCGCCAAGTATCCTAACCGACGTCAACACAGGTATGCTGAGGCTATATAAACGGCCCTGCCCGTCGCCTTTGTCTCCCACTCCACTGGCAGTTGCTGGCATCAGACAATCATGCCGCCCATTTTATTTCTCCCTCTGGCTTTTACGCTCCCTGCGGCTCTTTCCATCCGGCGAACACATGTCGCACGGCTGCTTGTTCCTGGGCAATGCCCACGGAAGTCATAGGACCCGTGTTTTGCTTCCGGGATGGCCGCCGAGCGTTCTCGTGCGCCTATGGCGACGGCAGCTAGTCGTCGTATCAGTCTCGAGGTGAGCATTCGTCCGTTCGCCACCCGGGGAGATCTACCCTGCCTCATCGATTTTTCCATCCTGTGGTACTCGCCCGCAGGTGAGGGACTATCGCCCAAACAGTCGTCCTCGCTATGACGACACTTCCAAAGTCGAACATGCAGCACGCTCGCCCCTTCTGTCTTGACATGGTCTATGCCCATGGTCAACACCGAGTGCGCCTCGGAGGACAACCAATCCTTGACTACTTCGCCGAGATGGTTGATGTCAGGTCCGGAAATCTGGCCTTTTGGAACGTGAGTAAGCTAAATCTCGGACGATGCGTATTGTCCCGAACGATCATTTGCAGATGGAGGTTTTGTCGTCCACTCGCAAGAACTCAACACGTCTCGGCTCCAGCTTGACCAGTTCTCGTCTCGCTTATCCTCTCTCGTTCCGCTCGACTTTACCTTCAACGCGTGGGGCTTGGCAGCAGCATGATAAATTTTTGGTGGCTCTTCAATCCTCGTCGGTTGTTTAGAAGTCTTGTTGACCGAGGGAGTTCGTGGCCAAACTGAGCTAGGCGGCCGAACTGAAGTCAAGATTCGGAGGCTTGGAGGCTAGTTGATGGAATGGAAGTTTTGTGCTTCTACCTTGGCAGTCGTGATACTGCGTAACCTCGTTCCGATTTCTAGGTGTATTTGCGACACAGAGTCTTATTGCGAACATTTCTACGTCGCAAAAAACGGTCTGCCAACTTCAAAACCAAAGGCGACCTCATTACCGAACTGAAAGAAGAGATACGTATGAGCGCATAGGCAGGAATGCAACAGTCGATGGCTTGGCCTACTGCAAGCATTATCACCACGATTTCGAAATTGCCGGGCATACCGGGGCGTTCACTACCAGCAGGATGTGACGTCCTGGAAAGTGAGTAAGTTAAATCTCGGACGATACGTGCTGTCTCAAACGATTACCTTGCAGACAGCGGGGAATCATCCGCTCACGATTCACGAGGATGCAGGGCGTCTCCTTTCGCACCCGCCCTGACCAGTGGTCGCCTCACTCACACCATCAACATCGGCTCACGAGCGTCTGTCTCACCGCGAATAGACTCGACGCTTCTCTTTGCTCGTGTCGGCGAGCTACCCACCGCATACACAGCGCAACCGGCAGTGCATACAATGCGATTCAAGTTGACAATCCTTGTCTGTACTGTAGGGTGCTTGTGGTCAAAATTTATGCTGGACGTATGCGATATCAATCCGCTTATGGCGTGCGAACCAAACAAGTTCAGGCTCCCACGACCGCAGGAGACTTGGGCTATCGTCCTTGGCGGGGTGAGATGGACTCCCGGAGCAATCATGGAAAGGTTAGGCACCCAGGAAGAATGTGTGCATAAGGTTCCATACTCCCCAATTTCAGAGTCATTTTAGCAATGTTAATTTCGATGAAGGACCGTTTGAGAGGACGAATCTGTTTCTAGATAATTATTGGTGTTTATCAACGTTCATCCACTACAGACCTTGTTTCTTCGCTAGTATACCTACTTGTGTACGGACCTTTCACGTCCATGGATCAAATAGTAGTTTAACACATCTTCCCTTCTCAAGGCCGTCGTATGTCTTTGCCGCCGGGTCTGTTTAGGAGTGCCTGAGGTGGCCCCATGTCAGCGCAGAAACCCGGGCTTTCTTGCCCCCTTGGCCGATCGGATGGTGTACCCTAGTAGCTATCCGTACACCAGCTAGCAAGCGAGCCAACATGCTGGTAAAATGGTATCAGTTGGACTGAAGAGCATGAATAAGTGTCCAAGTCATGTTAAGTCCTGCCTCGACGTCGATCAGCCATTCACTTGTGACACGATCTCCAGTCGTCTTCCGCGAACCTCAGGGGCACAAGCATGAGAAAAGACCACCTAGAGCTGACGCCCTAACATCGCTCGTACGCCGCGAACTCTTGGAAGTCTCTCGCCAACGGGAGAGATAGCTTTCGATGGAGACTATGGTTACCATGACGAACAAGAACCCGCCGGTCCCAGTTAAATAATGGGATTATGGCCCAGGGAGCATCCGAAGGTGCCAGCGACAGAAGGGAGTGGGAAGAGCACAGCTCTGACGCCGTCTGCACGCCCGAGGCTTAGTGAATTACACACCCAATCCAACTCAGCATCGCCAGAACCAATGCACGCAGGTGCCCTCGGATCACGATCATAGTATTGAACCCATGGCTTCCTCTGAATATCCAGGGGGATTTCATTCATTCATGATCTAGACTAAGGTCCACACCGGCGTACCCGGCATAAATTCTTGTGCACTCGATGTCATCAGTAATCCCACTGTTGACAACACCCAACCTTGTGAGTGGAACGTCAACGAGCCGATGATAAGGGCTAAGCTCATCAATCAAGCCGAACAAGCCCAATACACTTCCAAACACCTCCACGACGAGGTAGGGTCAGCAGCGTCCGCAAGGGCTGCCGTACTACCTGCAACGCCCACACAAAGACCGCAAATCAGGTTTCACACGCCTACCGTCAGACCGCCAAAGAAAAGGGCATAGCCTGGGGGTAAATGTTGTCAGCACGATGATTCTCAAGCCCGTGGGGATGACGTACCAGTGAAGTAGTTTTGGGTGTATAGAGCTCCGCGTCCGGTACGGGTTGTAGCTTCGCAGAATAGACAATGGCAAGGACCTATACATTGGCACGTAAATTCACTCGAACCCTGGGGCAACACGTTTCGCTCGACATACCACGCCGTAAATGGCCACGACTTCGCAAAAGATGATACTAAGCAAAATAAGAATAGGATACACCGACATGAAAGTGGTCCTAACGAACCTAATCAAGTTCTTGGGGTCTGGACGCCTCCGCCGACGATCAAAGACCCAGTCAAGAAAATGCCCCTGCAAGAAACGATGTACATCAGCGACCTTGCGGCGGCGGAATAATTCTGCCCAACGACATACCATCCAACCCCGAGAACGCTAAAACCGATGCAAAGACCGATTCCAAGGGGCCCCAGATAAAGGGACTAGTTTCATCAAGAAGCGGCCGACATTGAATGCTTCGCCAGAGCCTGCAGCGTCCAGTCGGGTCAGCGACGCGTCAGAATTCAAGCTAGCTTAAACCAACCTGTGAATAAGAGATAAAGGGAGACAATTGCAACGAAAAATGCAGGGAGACCGATAGAGTAGTACATCGTGTAGTATCCCATTGCGTTTGGTGGGAGTGAGGTAGATACATTACAAAATATCCCCGTTCCGTACTACTATGCGTCTCGGTAAGGCTCGTACTACATAGTACTGTATGTTGACGACTCGGTGGTCTGTGCACCTTACCCGGGACCAAGAGCGCTGATGAGTTGCTGGATTGCATTGTGAGTACTCATCATGGTTAGTGGTCTTAACAACGACACGAGTCTCGCTCTCTCCCAGCCTGGCCGCCGATCTCCACTATTCACGATTCACTATACTAATGCCCATGGTCCAATCACGAACTTTAGGAAACGCACGGCTCACTATCTCGGCATTTTAATGATTCGCTCAAGCTCGCGGCCTAACATTGGTTCAACCTTAACCTGAGGGAAAGTGGATCATCTACAGGTAGGACAACTAAGTGTAACTGATGACAACTAGATTGGCTACGCTCAAGTTCCAGTAGGAGGCATGAAATAACCGTCGATTGGACATGAAAACATCGTGCCAATTCTAACGCGCAACATCAGTCGCACATGATATATGGATATCACTATCCCGGGTGAGTCCTATGTGTATACGACTGTCATCTGTTCACAACGGTCCATCGTCCCAGTCAAAGGCGGACAATTTGACTATGCACAGCTGACCGCCGTTGATTTGGTCCCATTTCATTGTCACCCACAGCTCGGGAGATATGTCGTGCCGTTTCATCAAGAAGTTCTACAAAGATTTCCGCGTTCGATGTATAGAAGGTGTAATATATTGGAGTCGAACAATGTCGCGTCTGGTAGCTCTAACAATTCGAATTCTCGTGTTGGGTCACACAGGAGTCAACCTCGTTCAAATTCCATGTCAGCCACAAATTACGGCGCGTCTCCAGCCGCACCGCCAGCCACTCCCATCCGTTCCTGTTCCAATATCGAGTCCCAAGGGGCTGACAGTTGTGACTTCCTCCATGTCAGCCCAGTCTAAGCCGAGGGTGACATTCCAAGGGTACATAAACGACGCACCCATCGTCTTGTTTCCACCAGTTCAGTTGTCATCGAGCAATCATGTCTCCGATTCCGTCTCTCACTGCATTCGCGCACAGCCTGGCCCAGTCCCATCCTCGCATGTCCTCATCACAGGCGGCCTTTTTTCGTTGCCGTCAGTGTTGTTACTCTCACCGGCTACCTTTATCACGGACGTCGAGATAGGTCGAACCATGGCTGGGTCGCAGGTCCGAGTGGGTTATTATCGTCGCTGCAACCCCGCGGCTCTGCGGGGACTCCGAGTGGAGCTACATCTGACCTACGTATACATCCTACGATCGCTCTCGAGGTGAGCCAGATGTGTGAGCTTGCGCCTTGTCCTAGCTAACATGTCCCTCAGCGTGATGTTAATATGGTGTACGCGAGATACTTCTGTCCTACGCACTGGAACGTGAGTCGACTGAGGTCTGCATTATAGTTGTTGCTTCTAACAGTCTCTCGTAGCCTGTCGAGGCCTATCTTGCGATATCCTCCACATCGGCCATCTTTGTGGAGGACGAAGCAACGGAAATTCCTCCCAAGCCATACGGAATGAATTCATTCCTATCCATGGGCGGAGATGACGACGAGAGCGGTGGTATGTGCAAGAAGCCGGAGCGGGTTGGAAGGCCTATGGTCAAGGCTCCCCCAATTTCCGCAATGACATCATCGGTTCGACAGTCCGTACTGGTCCGTTCCTTACTATTCCAGGGATGGTTGAAGACAGTCCAGACGAAGATGCATGTGACGGCTTGTTGGACCTTTACTCCTTAGGAGACTCTGGCAACAAGTCGACCAGACGCACTTCGCTCCATCGTGGAAGAGCCCGAGGACGATCTGGCTGAGAGCTTGTCGTTCAGTTCCGACCATTTTGCTTATGATGGAATTTCGACAGTCCTGGGGCCATCAGGCAGTACGGAACAGCGCGGTGGAGCATGGGATGGGATCGTGACGACATCATCAAGAATGGCCACCAGCACTCAGCAACATCGTGGATCTTCAACCAATCGAGATTCGGATTTCTCATCCACGGCTTACGACGACGACGTGCAGATACGGTCGCCAGGAAGCCAGGTCAAGGAGCACCTACTTGACGGGACAGGCTCGCGAGCGAAGGTCGATCCAACAAGGGACACTAGGTGATCCAGGTATACTCCCGTCTATTTCCGAAGAAATCGAGGGCTTGCTTGAAGACCTATCATCCGGACCCCAGTTGGACAACTACTTTGCGCCGGTCTACGATGCGGCAACAGCGCCAGTGCCATTACCTGCTACTCAATCTTGTCGTCATGGTATGGCCGACATGGCATACCTTGCCGAAAGCCTCAAGAATTCGATTTTGGAAGACGCTCATAAACTGGAGTCTGTGATCCACCCCGCTGGCCTCTTCCAACCTTCCGAGATTGTCAGGACGGATTCACCTATGTCATGTGGTTCCCCGGATCTACTTCAGTCCGCGGACGACGAGCGGAAGAGTTCGAATCATGGCATCAGTGGTCAAGATAACGGCGACAGCGCACGTAACGATTCTTGCGAACTTGCGACATCCGAAATGCACGACGAATGCCTGGACCTAATGCGGAAACTCCTTGAAGAGCTTCATGACCCCAGCAGACTACGATGCTCGATCTCTATCTTCGGACAGCAAGTCCACTTACAGTGTCGATGACGAGAACGATGCAGTGGTTCCATGCCTCGCCCCTATCTTGGCTCTCAATATCCGGCTAAAGTCTGTGGCATCCGCTTCTTCCACTTCTAGGACCGAAACCAAGTCGTCAGGAGAGGCACCGGTGTATCCGTTCACACCGCCTCCAAAGCACGCTGCTTTCCTGTGGAGGTCTCCCGACGACGGCAAGGTTCGCATGCGGTCCCCGATCACAGCGTCGTTCACAGAGGGCGTGCAGGTCGTTTCTCCTACGTCCTCGAGCTCACCTCCTGCATCGCCGCCGTATCCATTCTTCGGTACCCACAGGGACAGCCTTTTCCTGTATGGTCGGCGCTCGCGTACGGTAGCCTCACCTCGCTTCTAATGTAATGGCAGTCCTGGTGGGTTACAAGTTTGACTGACTGTTCTGAAATTACCCTGACAATTTTGATTCCCACGCCAATTCCTAATAGTGTCAGTTTCCTGGTGTGTAGTCTCCTTTCCTTCCGCTAACCCCCTTGTTCACTGGGCTGTATCTTCCGCAGTAAGTTCATTTTTTATAGTAGTCTCGGTTCGCATGTCAGATTTAGTTTCTGTTTCTTGGTTTGGTACGTTCTCACACTTCCTACCCTTACTCTTCAACCCACACCCTATTGATCGCTCAGATTGCCTGGTCTCGTGGTTTTGCATCAGGTATGAAACCATTCGTCTTCCTCCGTGGGTCTGTTTCATCCGACAATTTCTTCTAGTTTCGTGGGAGCCTTGCATGCTCTCTTGGTCTCGGATGTAAGTTCTCGTCTTCGCTCAGTTGCACATCTGACGACCGTTAGTGGTATCCTGTCATTTCTGCCAGAAAATTCACCTCAGAATTATGGATGACATGTGGTATGCAATGACGTTCGCGGTGCACTTTCTTTTAATTCTTCTCCCTGCTTGTATGCCATTTTCTGACCGCTCAGATCACCATATGCCATCTCCTGAACGTGACCGAGGCACGTAGGCGACTGTCCTTTGCCTTCGACACGAGCCTAGGCCCAGAACAACTTTGGAAATGAGCTGAGTCAAACCACCTCCAGATATCACCCATTTACCGAAATGGCCCGCTGCGATGCTCCGTCGGCTGCCTCAACGGCATGCACAGTTGCCACCTTTCGCTGAGTTTGACAACCCCCCCTTTTCTCCGCTGGTATAGCCGTCTCGCGGACGATTTCCTTCTCTTTTGTCGACCTTGTCAACCTGATGGTGCGGTCTACCCATCCGTCTATGCCTCGGCTTCGACGCCGTACCTACTAGGGCTACGTTTCTATTGATCAGGCTTTTCGACACAGACCGCACACTCCCAAGTTCATTTCCGACATCGCTGGATATTTGCCTTTCATTCGACCAACCGGAATGATCCATCGAAGACTTCCAGAATGTTCCTTACCTCACCACCATCAGACATCCGAGTGCCACATCCTCCAACATTCTCATGCAGCTCATTTCATCGACCATTGGCAACGGCGACACTATCGTGCCAAGAGTTCGTGCGTATCCGAGACTCCGTCCAAACGAGCCAACAATCGATTGACCTCCCCTTCCGACGACCTCGTCGCCCATCGCAGGTGTGGCAGTATGACAGAAACCGACGGCGGCATGCACTCCTCTCCCCCTCATGACAACACCCTCTTCTTCGAAAACACACCCAAGCCTTTTCTCTAGCATGCCCATTATGGGCACGGAGAAAGGTTGTAGGTCGTGGTGACGACACGGTGTTCTTGCTCGTGCCCGGTTTAATCCGTCTGGTTTCTATCCCCCCTCAGCACGTTTTGCGGCGAACGCACTGCACCATGCGACCAGGTTTGGTACGGACGATACGGCAACGATGACGGGGACGTTGACGTACGAATCTGCACAACACCGTTGGCCAAGGTTGACCGCACACAAGTTGGAGACTTCAAATTGGATGACTGATCGGTGATAAGAGGATGGGACGGGACCATTCAAGTCGGGTCGGGTGATACTTCCATGCTACGGGACTTGGTCGACGTCAGAGTACGAACACTCAGGTACTTTCATTGGGCAAGGCTAGCAACGCATTTCGTCGTGCGAGCGACTCGGGGCGAAATTCATGGCGATATCGAGGTACGGTTGAGTTGGACAATACGCGGTGTTCATCATGCATCAGGAGGACCGGGTTATAACGTTACCAGTTGACGGACGGCTGAGCACGTCCTCCTCCAATCACAGCCCTCAAAATCGATCAAGCGAAGAATTACGGGAACGTGCCCACACCACGCTTGCTAAATGGGGACCAATCCTCGTCTTTCCACTCGGCTAGGGTATGCAGATGTGGGCCTTTCTCTACACGAGGGTGTCGACGCGGTTCCGACTGGGGTTTGTCACCGACTCGGATCGGTTACATGTTCAGGGCGGGTCTTGGGTGCCCTTTTCCTTGGCGACATTGGAGTCTAGGGAAGGTCAGCTGGTCCTTCATTTCCTATTTTTATTTCGTGACCAGTCCGGCTCGCTTTTTCTCCTTTCATCTGTCTTGGCGGTTGTTTCAGGTTCTATGTGGTGTAGTTTGTTTTCGAGTGCACGACCCGTCACCCGCCGTATGTCCTCCCATAGCTTTTGTCGTACCAAAACCCAGAAAAAAAATACATAATTTATAAAACCCAATGAGTATGTCCCACCGCGGTAGTACCACCGCCGGATCTGAAACCAATGTTAGTCCAATTCACGAATGTCGGAGCAGGAATCCAATGATAATCCGATGATTTCAGCCCGTCTACTCGTGTCCATCTCGAAGCCAGCTTAAACCCCTCCTTCAACCAGCTCCTGAGTACGGTCGTCGGTTTCGGGGGACTCGGATGGCCTTTACGGAAATTGGATGTGAAAAACTTGCCCGTTCCTGCACAAGAAATACATCATGTAACCACGACATGAGATGCAAGTGAGGAGTCTATGCCTGTACGAAGCCTCGGAAGAATGAAGACACACTGGCAGAGCCGTGGGAAGACAAGGACTCGGAGAAGGTGTTGTTCACTCAGCGTTTCGACTATAAACGGCTCGGCCTTGAGGTCAAGCCGCCAAGGCCTCACTTCTTTTCCTCCCGAACAATGGCGCATCAGAGTCTCACTGCCCTCCATAGACGAGCCTGTCCTTCGGATTCCAAGACGCCGTGACTCACGGTGTCCGGCCCACGTCACCCACAACTGGGCCGACGCAATAGACTTGACATATCACTTCCTCCAACCTGGCTCGGCTCGCGTTCGGGAGCACCTCCCCCATTACTCACTCCCGGTCATGCGCTGCCGGCCCAACGCGGTCCGGAAAGGTTCACGGTCCATGCGAGAACCGTCACTGACAATCTCGAGGAGCACTTTATGACGTGAGGCATACCGAAATGCGAAGCCGACATATGAGTATGATTGAGATAAGGCGGGGTCTACCAGCTTCCAGTCTGATCAATCCGCCATCTATTTATTACCTTCCCATCAGAAAGATCCATCAGCATTCGTTCAGCTTGCGCAGCACGGTGGGTCACATCACGTCGCATACGGGGATGCTCGTAAAGCGGAGAGACTATAGGGAGTTTTATCGGTGGCCATTAGACCGCTTCCGGTCTAGTGTCCGAAGCAGTATGACGTTATGGAACCAGTTACACACGGTCAATCAACGTAACACTTGCAGTTAATCTTGGACTTGCAAGCAATCACGTCAGTGACACTGGTACATGGTACCACTCCGCCGCGGCTTGCTTGGGATGCCACCGTATCGAAGATAGTTCTGGACCCCTCAAATCAATAAATGTGTCTATATATACCGCATGCCAGGACTTGCCGACAGAAAAGCTCGAAGCAATCAAGGTGCTAGATACATGGATAGGACAACGTCTGGGATTCTCTGTGTACGTGGCTCTTACTTAGCCTTGGAACGTTGGTTATGGGGTCTCTTTCAATTAATTTGAGATGCGGCGCACAAGGTGTCAACGGGACTCGGTCAGCGGCAAGATGCTCCGAAATCACGTCTTTATATATGGCTGATGGTGCGTGCAAAAATCCAAAGAACCCCGACTGATCTTCTCCCCCCTTGACCTCCGACTCTGGCCATGTCAGCTGAGGTCCAGCTTGAAGCTCTGATCGACATAATCGGCACCTCCGCTCGTCAAGCCATCGCCGAGTACAAGAAAGGTGGAAATGATATCCCTACGATCCGCTCCAAGGAATATCACCCCATCGATTTCGCAACCAATGGTATTGCGCTCAAGAAAGCCGTGAGGTTGCTCGAGGGTGCCTGCCAGCAGCTGTGTGCATCATTGGCGCCGCCTCAGCATACTATTTACAGTGTGAGTTGCAGTTGATCGATTCTGGCGGGGAGCATAGCTGACTAAACGATCTTTGCATCACCATCAAAGTACGCAATGCCTTTAGAATGGGCGTGCGTGCGCGTCGTCATTCGCGCAAAGGTCGCCGACGTACTGGCGGAATATCCAGATGGTCTCCACGTCGACGAGTTAGCCAAGATGGTCAGACTGGAAAAGGGGAAGCTTGCTCGTGTCCTTCGTCTCCTTGCGACGAAGGGGTGTTTTACTGAAGGTATGGCTTCGCTTCCTGTCACCCGGCGGTACCGTTTTCCTATCTAATCTCTCCAATCTCAGTCAAGCCAGACACTTTTGCGAACAATCGTATTTCTCTGACTACACTCACGAGTTGTGATGTCTCCGCTCTCTCGCTGACGTGCGCGGAGAATACGCCCAACGCTGCCGTCGTATTATACGAGTCGATGACAGAACCAGAGTTTGCGACAAGTTATGATCCGGAGAAGTCCGCTCTCATGTATGCGCTCAAGAAGAAGGGGGTCAGTGGTAAGGCCTTTGACCTGTTGATGAAAGACGTAAGTCGAATCTTCTTGATTCCGTCAGTTTCGCTGTGGCGTCTCTCCGCTGACGCCGTGCTCTGTCCAGCCCGAGAAACTCGAGGTAAGCTGCCCATGCCCAATCACCATATCTTGGACGGCACCTTATGTTGGAGTAGAGGTTCCAGCGCGCTATGATCGGGCTTGGCGATGTCATGGGCTCTCTGTCCATTTTGCACTGTATATGGATTTTTTTCTCCTTTTTCTGACTGGCAGTTAACACCTTCCTTGGACAGATTATCCATGGAATGAGGTGAAAACGGTTTGCGATGTTGGGTGCAATATCGGGACAGCCGCTCGGCCACTTTTGAAAATGCACCCCCACCTCACAATTACTGAGCAAGACCTGCCCGAAGTTTTGATTCAGGCCAAGGAAGTAAGCATACAGTTCCTTATGCTTAAATTGATGGATCTGTGCATCGCGAGACCATTTCTCTCATGCCCTCATGGTCTATGGAGCGCTGAACTCGTTGTCTAACTTAGGTTTGGGCGAACGACATGCCAAATGCATTAGAAAATGCCCAGGTTGAATTTGTCCCCCTCAACTTCTTGGAGCAGACTCCTGTCAAGGGTCAAGACGTGTACTATGTGCGTGTCTCTTCCCTTGGTTACCTTCGAATCGTGATGGTTTCTGGAAGCTCCGTAACATCACCCACGACTGGCCTGATGACAAGGTCGTGATCATCATGAAGAATCTCAGAGTTGCGATGGCTCCTCATAGTCGGTTACTCATTCGTATGTCCTTTCCATTCTGTTTGCGCCAACTTCCTGAGACCTGACGCGCCACATCTGTCTGTGTCATGGGTAGACGACTACGTCTTGACCTTTGCCACTCATGATCCGAACGCGACATCATTTGGCGCAGACGTTGCACCCGAACCATTACTGGCCAACTTCGGAAATGGAAACAACCTCAAATACCAACAGGACTTGAACATGATGCTCTTGTATAATGGAAAGGAGAGGTCGCCCGACGATTTGATCGCATTAGGGTGCGGCGTTAGCCTCATATCTTCATGACTTGTTCCCATCCGCCTCGGGTGCCATGATTATTGACGACGCTGTCTTTTGTTTGCAGATCTGCGGCTGGTCTGCGGCTGGAAAAGGTGTATGATCTTTCCGAGACGTCAGTCCTAGAATTTATGCTGGTGAGCGTTTCTGTATATCTTGGAGTGATGATGTATCATCGATATGATCCAATGTCATATAGAATGCACCACAGACCCAGGCTGCACAGCACAATCTCCAGTCTCACAAAAGGATATCCAGCCTCTAGGAAAGGAGTACTGCACGACAAAGAGACGTACGGCAGATACGATCGTTCAGATATTTCTATTCGTCATTCGTTCTATGCATGCATTGAATTTTTTTCGATCTATGTTGTTACCGCCGCGTATTGTACGATTGCTGGAATGCAGGAAGTTGATCTGATGAAACATTGGCATCGGTGACAGAGAGTTGACGTACTATGATAGGAAGTTTAGGAGTGGTGCAAGGGGGGACATAAAGGTTACACTAATAGCGCGGCTCCGCACAAGGTGTCGGCATACCATCGGATCAACGGTAGAAAAGGCACTGACAAGATTCACAGCATTCGAGCCTTTGCCCTCACTTAACGTTTGACTCTCAGGGACCTCACAAGCGATGACTCGAAAAGAACCACAATGCGAGCGAATGAATGATGATACCAAACCTAGGGAACATATAGGCGCGAAGTTGACTACTTATACGTATGCGGAGTGGCTAGTGGATATCTACGCTATGACCATGACGAGTGAGACATCCGATATTGTAGAGTATCTGAAATACTGCTCGGAAACCGACGGACAAAGGAACAAGAGAGCTGAGTTGGCGTGACGATCGAGCTAGGACCAAGGACAACAGGGAAGGTCGGATCTAGGGACAGAGTGGTTGCTGGCGGCTGGGAGTCTGACACAAAAAGGAAGGCTAGGTCAATCGTTTCGAAAGTCCTGCTCAGGCTTTCGAGTGCCCTGAAGTAACGCCTTGCCTTCATTCGATAGCCAGCGTGAAACCTGCCCCATACCGTCCCTTTAGATGGGGCGAATATCAGTAAGTGAATGGCCTGCATGTTATCTTTTGTCTCGTCGCATTCGTGATGAAGACTCCTACGGCAGTTGTGCGCTACGTTGCAGTTGAATTCTGCATTGCTCATCCTCGATTTCATTGCTTAGTATCACGATAGGCATTCGTACACTGCCCTGGACTGAATGGATGGAACTCGACGAGTCTTTCTCGTCGCACCAACGTATTCACAGCGTCGTGATACGGTGAAAGACTCCCCAGTTGTTTAACACATTAGAGTCGTGAAGATCTCGGCACTGCTCAACCGAAACGATGGAGCGCGAGGCTGATTCATATGAATCAAGAGACGATAAATGGATCTGGAGCAAGCCTATCAAAGTCGAACCACAGCGGAAGATACATGTCGAGGAACGAGGTACGTTTGACAAGGGTGACCTGAGCAGGTAAGACGATCACGTTTATATACTCACCAAGAGCGACAGATTTGGAAGCAGTGGCTAGTCGTTAGTCGGCTCGCGTGCTTGGCAGAAGACCTTGCGACGACATTCGGTATGATGTCGGAAGCACTTTGAGAACCCTGGTAGCATAGATTCTGCCGGCACCGGTTCAAGATTGTACTCAATTGCCGGTGGAGAACTCCCTGCATACTGTCAACCATTGTTGCCGGAGTTACGGGTTCGATAGATCGATCATACGATAGCGAATGGGCCCGAATTACATAACTCGATTTGCACGGATTTGTAGCCGTTTGCTGTCGCGGTGGATGATTCCATAGTCGACATTCAATGAGTAACATCATGTGAAAATGAGCGGACCCTTGGAATGACCCCAGTGTCTGCTTCGCCATGAAGGTTAGTAACGGTCCAATCAAATCACGCACTAATACCAGGGGAGCTAAGTACTTATTCTGCATATGTTCCTCGTTTGTCTTCAAAAATAGGAACCAAATCTGGATACTAGGATGTTCGGTTCTAAGTTGACTTCGGTTGGCCGATTATCATCTGATCGTCTCGTAATGTTTCACCTCATGGAATACTGTCGATGCCATGATTGTCATTTCCCATTTCCAGGGGAAATTTTAACATGTGGCGATTAACAGTATGATTCTGAATTGGCCATCGACCTGGTCATTACGGTTAACATTGCCACACTACCAGTGGAAGGTTGACGCACAGAATGCAGGGAGGGGATGACAATGCATAAGTAGTAGGAATCTGGCGAACATAGGTTACGGCATGTACACCACGAAGACAATCCTTGCGAGTGTCACAGACTGTGCGACGATTCACGAACTTAAGTATCTATAACCGAGAAAACAACCATGCTGTGCAGGGCACAGCATGGAAGTACATTTAGTACAAATCTGCGAAAGTCGGCTCTCACCCACGCCGAGTCTCAGGCAACATAAATCCGGGAGCCAGCTTGGATGCCCAATTGTACTCCCAGTGGTAGTATCGGTATTCTAGGCCGAATTGTTCGACATACTGGTTATCGCTAAAAACCTCGAGCCAAAGTTGGGCCCACCGCCAATCGAGGAAATGTCAGAACTTGTGGGTGGAAATTGACCCAAATTAGCGATATGTTCTGGGCCACCAGCAGACAGATCCGGACAACCTACAAGAGTGCAGCAGAAGTCCAGCTCGAAGAGAGGGGTAATCGACGTTCCTGCGAGATAGGTGGAGACGATGTCCTTACTCACCTTCTTGCGTTCACAGGCGATGCACGGGCAGTGCGACCAACCACCAAACGAACGGTAGAACTCGAAAGTGGCTGCTGCCATCTCCTCTTTTCTTGGAATTCAAAAATTGGAGATAGCACAGAAACTCGCACCGATCGACGCAACACCCTAGCAAGGTCACGACAACGATCGCACTCTCACTCTCACCTTCGTAGCCGTGGCTTTGGGTTCTGCTGCCGTACTGCAAATATTCATACAACCGCGACGTCATTCATACGTCGCTTTCGTTTATTCTGATTAGTGTGATGATATCCGTGTTATTGATTAATTGATTACCCTTGATGTCGCAAGTAATTTACGAGTCTAATAGACCGGTATAGTTAGATGAGTCATAAATGGGTCCAAGGGTGCTGTGTCGTCTAAGCTTGAAGGCGTGTCACCTTCGAGATTTCCTGTCCATTTAACCCTTCAGCATTGCCATCCACGGACGGCCAATCGTTGTATCCAAACGGTGTTAGGTTTCCTGACAGGTAGTACGTTGAACGATCTCCGCGTGTGAGGGGCAAACTCTTCCGTAAGCGCACCGGAAGATCAGGCTAGTGACCCGACTCAAGTAAGCCCACAAAACTAGAATGACAAGCAGTAATCCTCACGTTTGGCATATACAACCGCCCAAAGGCGATTAGCCCACCCTTGTCCTCCGCAGTGCGCAACGCAGTCTCACGGGTATATCCACCAGCTGATATGAACACCCTTTCCTCTCCGCCTTCACCGCTATTCCATATCTCTCGCAAAAAGTCATTGCTGTCTTCGACGCCCGCGACTCTGTCGTCGATTCCAGCTACGCGAGGCTCGATTGCGTGCAAATACGCCAACTTTGGGTGCTTATCACGGAGAGCGGTAGCGAGGTATGCAAATGTCGGTCGTGGGTCTGGCATCCTCATGTCTGGAAAGGACGGAATTGAGCCCTGCGGCATATACATCGAGACGAAGGAACTCACCTTGCCAGTCGCTCCAAGGGCTGATCCGAACGCCAACTCGGTCCTCTCCGACAGCATTGGCGACAGCATCGACGACTTCTCTCGTAAACCTCGTGCGGCCATGTTCGTCACCACCCCACCCGTCCGAGCGGGTGTTGGACACGGTCTGGAGGAACTGATCCAAAAGGTAACCATTTGCGCTGTGTACCTCTACTCCGTCAAATCCGGCACCATGTACGGCATTGCTGGCTGCCCTGGCATACGCAGAGATATACTCCTTGATTTCGTCCTCGGCCAACGGACGAGGCGCCTTCGATTTTCCGGTCAATGCGACGGAGGATGCTGAAACATACGGTGAAGGTGGAACCTGACTCTCGAGGATGTCCGTATCGGCAGCGCGACCGAGTGCCCAAAGCTGTAGGAAGATGTACGATCCTTTGGCATGGACGGCGTCCACGACCTGATAGAGTACGACGAACATGTTTGAAATCGATCGACAACGACGAGTAAACGAAAAACGGTGCGTACCTTCTTCCAGCCTTGAATTTGTGCGTCCGTGTAGATGCCTGGAACATGCGCGTATCCGCCTGCATCATGGGAAATGAAAGTGGCTTCTGTGATGAGCAGAGACCCAGGCGTAGAGCCCCGCTGGGCGTAGTAGGATGCTTGCTGAGGCCCAGGGACATGGGAGGCGTATGCTCGCAAGCGTGTCAAAGGTGCAAGAACCACGCGGTGCTGAACCGTTATGCGACCGACATTGATGGGCTTGAAGAGCGACGATGTGTGCTGTGTAGCAGCCATGAACAGGTTGTGCTGGTCAGAGACTGTTGAGACTTGAGAGAGGAGTGGAAAAGCGTTGTATGATGGTCGAAGTGCGGCATGGTCGACAATTTATAGTGAGGACATACTACTAGTGTGACCAGGACGGGGATCGGGTTGCGACCCGGAAGGACGTTTGTAAAGAGAGCCCACTGAATTCATAAGGTGCCCCCGCAGTATTTCCCTGGAGGTTCGGTGACCAGTCAGATAACTGGGTCCGTAGCCGGAGAAAGTTGGTCAGCGCCTGGGAAGAAGAGTGGGCTCGGTTCCCACAATCACAAAGCCGAACCTCTGTCCGAACTCTACTCCGAGCCGGAGGGGGCGTTCGAAGGGCCTGAACATCGGTCCTAGCCTTGGCGATGAGTACTCAACGTTCAACCCCGTCCTCGGAGGTCTCTCTGGGCTTCGGCTTCTGATTTCTAAGATGTGCTTCCAGGTATGCTACATACCAATGTCCACAGCCCAGGCTTCGATCGAATTCCTTTCTGCCAGAAGTTGTCGGATCATTGCATTCCCATCCCTTGGTATGTCGCCTTGATATCGAACAACAATTCACCAGGATGTCACTCCAAGGGTATATAAATCACCCTTCCGTCGCCTTCTGTCCTCCGGTTCCTTTGCCACTGGACGTTTGGACTCTCAGCGCTCATGCGCTATGATCAACCTCTCTTCTTGTTGCTTTTGCGCTCCCTGCGTCTCCAAGCCTCTGGCCCTATATCACGATCATTTCGACGCGATCCATCGCTTAGCGCTGGGCGGTCTCGCTGACGATGTCTCGGCGTCTCACTGAGGCCTTTCGAAAGGTGGGCTACTGTTCTTAATAGTCCTCGTCATCGCGATTAATACTTTTTCCATCCACGAAGTGCGGTAAGAAGTTTTGGAGGAGGGTCCATCGCTACGGTGCGAGGACCACTGGATGCCGGGCTACTATGGGTGAGCTGGACATCTATGTATGCATTTTGTTCGAACTGAACGCACACCCTCAGAGTATTCGGATCCACGGCATCCTAGCATGATTTCGTATCCATCCTACGCTTTTGGAATGTGAGTATGGATGTTGTAACTTGAATGTTGACCTGAGTGATCGTTCAAACGTCCATAGGCAGTCGGATACCCTCTCGTAACGACTTCCACTGTGATCGCGCCAACCATGATCACGGAAGAATTTCGATTCGGAGTAGATTCACAGCGAATATCGGCGGGACGGCACGACGAACATAGAGAGCCCTAATAGTGATCCGTTCGCACACGGGTGGGTCGCGCGGGCGAGTGACGGTGCACAGGCAGCTGTTTAAATCCCATAGGTACTCCCGCAACCAACAGGTCCCCATCCAAGTCGACCCATAGCCATTCCTCGCCGCTGTCACGGTGTGGGCCGTAGAGTGCCTGTGTTCCAAAATGTCCCCAATTCCAGAGTCACTTTCGTTTTCAAATAGACGTTGCGTTTCATCGTGGATAAGTGGTTGTCAATCCTTGTGATCTAGACAGGAGTTTTGGAGATGAACATGTCCTCAGCAGCGCTCGAGAAATCGATGGAAGTGAGGGATACGTGTTTTAGGAACCTATCTTTGGATCATGTCATCCGCCAACTCCAAAGTTACCGCAGAACTAGTCGATCGGTCGATAAATTCGGACTCGTCGCAATGATGCGGATGATTCATAACGAATCAGAAGAAAGGAATATAAAAAGCTCTGCAGCGTCCATCATGATACAAGTATGTGTCGAAATAATGATCAAGGAAATGGTAAGTCTAGGATATATAGTATGTATATGCTCATGTTGCGACCTGCTTCCACGATGCCGCTAGATGGTATAGGCAAATAAGTCCCATGTAAGTATAATATTGACAGTGCATCAACAAACCCCCGTCTTTACAGCTACCCGCCGCGCGTTGTACGCCTGATAGAGTTCATTTACAGACCGCGTGCCTCGAGGCGGCTGCGGAAGATCTTTTGGAAGCCGGGGACGTGGTCAAAGTCCATCAGGGTGTAGTGCTGCCCGGGGACGTCGGTGTACGTAGGCTCGCTGCGGCTGAATCCGCCCCACGGTTTGAGTTGCTTGTTCAACCAGTCCTCTTTGCTGCCGCGAAGCGGGATGGCGTAGAAGACATCGAGGGAAGCTGAGGAAGCGAAACGTAGTTAGCAACTTGAAAGGCCAGGGACAGGGCGGATCGAGGGGGTGACTTACAGACCGAGCTCCTAGGTTCGTACGTCTTACCACATTCGATAAGCGAACCTGCAATGTCGACCCAATGGTCGAGCTTCTCGGGGGTGAGCTGGAGCTCGACGAGACGCTCAGGAGGGGATAATTCCCAGACGATGTCGAGCTGCTCCTTGCGAGTGAGGGGCTTCAAAGCCGGAGCGAGATCATTGGCGTCTTGCTTGCTCACGAGACCGAGGAAGTACGACAGGTTAAGCATACCCCCCGTCCAGTCGATCTCATGCATGCGATCGGCGATGTGGGGCGGGATATTGATGAGACCGGTGAATTTGACTTCTTCGCCCATGGCTTCGAGGCGCTTGGCAACCTCAAAGGCAACGACACCACCGTATGAGTAGCCGGCAATGGCGTAGGGTCCGTGGGGCTGAGTGCGCCTGACTGCGGCGGCGTATGAGGAGACCATCTCGTCCATGGAACCGAAGAAGGGATGACCAGGTTCGAAGCCCCGCGCACGGAAAGCGTAGAAAGGCCGCTCGTTCTGGAAATACTTGGCGAGGTTGACAAAGATGAGAACTTCGCCGACACCAGGGTGGACCATGAATATGGGGGTCTTGTTACCAGTAAGGTTAAGGGGGACGATAGGATCGTACTCCTCGGTACCTGCGTCCTTGGAGATCAAGGAGTCGACGTACTTGGCGAGACTAGAAACGACAGGGTGCTTAAGGATCTGGATGGTTGGGATCTCGGATAATTCGAATGCAGCTTCCCCATCGCGCTTGAGTCTGATCACGTCGATGGAAGTACCGCCGAGCTCGAAGAAGTTCTCGCTGGCAGAGATGTCGCTCACGTCGAGGTCGAAGATGTCCGCGTAGATGCGAGCCAAGATCCTCTCCGTCTCAGTAGAGGGAGCAACGAAGCTAGCGCCACGAACGACGGCCAACAACTCCTCTGCGCGAGCGATGTGCTTGACGAGGCCACCCTGCTTGAATTGGTTGACGAGGCGAGCTCTCGAGAGCTTGCCGAGGGTGGTCTTTTCCATCTGATCAGCGGGAATGGGGATGATGACTTGCGGTGGGAGAGTGATCATCTTGATGGAGATATCGCGCAGAGCACGGTGAGTAGCAAAGAGCTTGGCGGGAGCATCCTCGCTGTTGAGGTTGAAGGTTGGCGCGTAGAAAACTACGAAGCCTTCGGTCTCCTGACCCGGCGCACGATAAGGTACAGCGGCGAGGAACGAGTGGGTGACACCCTCGACAGTCTGGAGGTGGGTCTCCAGCTCGGGGATACCATACGAGACACCGTGAACAATGACAGTATCCTTGATACGACCGCTCAACCTCATCTTGCCATTCTCAATGATACCGACATCACCAGTGCGGTACCAGCCGCCCTCGACAAAGCTGGAAGAGGTTGCTTCCGGGTTGTTGTAGTAGCGCACGAAGATCATGGGGCCGCGGACCTGAAGTTCTCCGCTCTGACCATCGTGACGGAGAGTAGCACTATCTTCGGGATCTACGATGCGCATCTCACACCCGGCAATTGGCCTGCCGAGCTCCAAAAACTCGTACGCGGGAGGGGTGACCAAGACGTTGATAGGGTCATAGATACACCCAGCGCTATATATAAATCGGCTTAGAATACAGACACCTGAATGTGCACCAGAAACTTACCAAGTCTCTGTCATACCGAAACCAGCAGACATGACAAATGAGGCATCGCCATTCTTTGCGAGGTTTTTCAAGGCATTGTGGAAAGCAACGGCGGTTTTGCTGACAACTGCTTCACCACCGCTGTTGACGCGTCTGAGAGAAGAGAGGTTAAATTGACCGAAGAGTTCGGTGCGCTTTCCGAGGTCGCGCGTAAGCTTCGCAAGCAAGAAGTTTGGTGCAAACGCGACCTCAATTGCCTGAGTGGGAATGAAGCGGTGAGAATGCGAAGACAGGGAATATTATCGGTTACAAACATGTTCTTCAATCAAGCGAAGATACTTCAGAGGATCTGAGAGGATAACAGACGCATGGACGTGCAATTGCGAAGCACCGTACAAGAGTGGTGTGATGTGCATCTCAAGGGATCCGGCGACGTGGTCGAATCCAACCCCTGATAAATCGTTAGCATGGTGGGGCTTCGTAGACAACCCCGGCACTCACAGTTCATGACCTTGGACCGGGGAGTAAGGCCGTAGCTTTGTCCCTTAGCGTAGCATGCAGCGATGATGGTGCTGTGCGTGTGTACGGCAGCCTTGGAGAATCCGGTGGAACCAGAAGTCAGGAAGAGAATTGCGTCGTCGTCAGGGTTGGGTTGGTGAACGGCAAAGTCCGCGGTGTCTAGTGTTGCAGATGCGGCCTTCAGCTCGGAGAACAAGTGGATGTCAAGGCCAGAAATTGACCGGACTTGGTCGGCGCCGCTCTCGTTCGTCAACCAGGTGGCTGAAGAGAAGAGGTTTTTAACATGAACAACGTGGCTCTCTTTGTGAGCTTGCTGAGCACTCAAGGCAGGCTGCAAGCAAGGCACGTAACCGGCGAGCAGACAGGCCCAGATAGCAGCCATGTTGTCCTCATGCTCGGTCAGGTAGACGACGACGACTGAGCCAGCGGGCTTGCCCCAGGCACGGAGAGCCTTTGCGAGAGAGAGGACGTATTGAGCGAATTGGCTGAAGGTCTTGGTCTGAATAGAAGAGTCGTGGGCGGAGGAAGTGATAAAGTTAAGTTCATGGTCAGGGTACTGAGAGGCCGCCTGCGAGATGAGATCGAGCAAAGTCACTGGAAGTGACTTCGAGAGAGAAACCTCCAGACTATGATTAGCGTAGAGAGGAGCGACAGAGGAAGGAACTGCGACGGAAGCCATGGATAACAATGACAGATGCTATGCCGAGAGTGAACTGAGTTTGAGAGCTGAAGTATCTGAGAGGAGGAGAGAGGACTTGAGTGCGATTGTCAGATCTGCTCGAACCACCTATCTTTTATATGTTGCCCCAAGCGGATGGCCATTACGATGAGGCCAGTGCCAGTGAGCGCGCATGGCGGTGTAATAGACTGATCTCAGCATCAGAATAAGGTAAGAGAAGTTGAGTTACATGACAATCATGCAGGGATCATTGTCAAACTTCCGCTCATCCTCCGTACTTGATGCGGTGCCGTCGTGCCGATCGGGGTCGGATGAGCAATACAGCACAGCCTATTTGTGATACCGCTCGCTTCAAAGCACTGCTGAGCAACGGACTATGTTAAGGTGGGCAAAAGCCCTAAAGCCGCCAAACCGAGTAAACGTGACTAACCTGCAATACAAAATGATGGCGATGAAGTCGAACCAGAAAAATGGCTCGCAGATCGGTGGGACAAGTAGTCGACATCCAGCTCATGTCTGGCATCGGTGGTGAACGCTCGGGTGGTATTGACTCTGAAACATCGGATTAGCCTGTACAAATCGGTCGGTTCGGTCATATTGGACTGCCGTCCGCCCATCGATTTCCTAGCGCGGGGCGGACATGCGCCGATGATGGCTGCCCAACTTCTACCGGTTCGGTATTCGACACCCCCGAGTCCGGTGAACACCATTTCAGCGATCTTCCTAATTTCGTTTGCGGTGACGACAAGCTTGCGGGAATTCGCCGGCACATGTATGGTGTTGATCTTGGTAGCAGCAAGCACCCGAATGCGTATTCCTTGGTATGTAACGGGGCCCAGCTTCAGAATCCATCTGAGTCAAGTAGTGCAACTCCCGTGTTTCCTTCGAACTTCAGTACTTCAGCGACTACGTACCCACGATGAGTAAAGAACTTTTCACATCCATGGATCGAATAACAGTTTACCGCATCTTCCCTTGTCAAAGTCGTCGTACGCCTTTGCCGCTACATCAAATCCAACAATCTTCTCCACCAGACTCGTTTCTCCTCCCACCTCTCCAAAGATGTCCTGCCTGCGGAGTAGCAAGTCAAGCGCCATAGGGAACATTGCTCGCACTGGGCAACGTCCAAAGTCCAATGACACGTTCTTGTCGTACAATTCCCGACCGGTGTACGGCACTTGACGCCCTGCATGTACTCCAACCGAGGTTATACACCCAAACGGCCTCACCAACTCGTATGCGAGTGAAAGAGCACTCGTATTCCCGACAACCTGTTACAGGTATGAGTTTCGACAACGACGGTTCAAGTCCTGAAAGACATCACGCTGACCTCCAGAACAGAATTACATCCGATTCCTTCCGACCATTTCGTGACGATATCCTTACTGGCTGCGATGTCAGATACCTCCAGGTGGCCATTTGCCTGTTTGCCGTACGCCTGAGATATTTTGGCGTATATAGCTCCCACTTTCTTTCGTCGGATTTCTGTAGGGTCAATTGCGACAACGCGAAACTTTACGTTTCGCGCATAAAGCAAGTCGAGCAACGCGATGCATGCGCACTGCCTCGTTCGGGGCTGTATCAACGACATTGTCCGGCACAGCGAGACCATCAACGTACCACTCCAACTGGTCCAAGACCAATGATCGCGATCGTCAATATCTTGTCTTCTGCCTTCAATGGGACCGGAACACCGCTGTCGAGTAGGGACGTCTCCGAGCCTTGAGGGTATGGCCTCGATGTCAGCATCGGCTGCGTCTTTGGGTGACTCAGTGCCTGAAATGCCGCAAACACGCCCGTTGGTAAGATGTCACATAGCAACAGTAGCGACGAGTCGGCGAGTTTTCTGATCATCTCTTTGCTCTCTTGGCCAGCGCGCACAGAAGCGGCTGATATCTTTTCGAGATTATAAAGCGTTCCGCCCGCACGAGGGACGCGAACGTACTGGGCTTGGCCCCCGGGAGTGTGCGGTGTTCCGAACAGTTGACTTTCGACACATCGGCAGGTGAAACCAACCCGGCAGTGACTAACGAAGAAGGTCATGACAGTTGTCTGATGGAAGACCGAGAATGCGATAATCATACTGGCACTCTCCGCAGGACACGGTGAACGGCGACACCACTTTATCTCCGACCTTGAGAGTAGAGTACAGAGATGGTCGACCAGACGCTCCCTGATGGAAGTTCGCACCAAGGGCAACCACTTCTCCGATGAATTCATGCCCACAGACAAAACTTGTGGGTAGC
The DNA here is from genome assembly GCA_038090475.1 of Wakefieldia striispora. Taxonomy (NCBI): domain Eukaryota; kingdom Fungi; phylum Basidiomycota; class Agaricomycetes; order Agaricales; family Hymenogastraceae; genus Wakefieldia; species Wakefieldia striispora. Next base: position 8,529 of record JBBPMU010000154.1, on the reverse strand, counting down.
ATTTTCGTCGATAAGGTCGTTGATGAACATTATACATTGGCGACTCACGATTCTGTCAGTCCCGCCGAGTCAGTCCCGCGATAGAGATGCAAATCGCTGCCACAGAGCCCTGCGAGCTAGGGAAGGGTCTAAACCCAGATAGTACTTGTCTGCAGGATGTACATACCTTGACTTTGACGATTGCATCGTCCGGATGTTCTATCCTGCCATAGAAGTAAACATCACAGCGGATGTTATGTTACGTTACTAGTAGGCGAGTGCACGTACTTTGGAATAGGGGTCTCCTCGACGCGGATGTCGTATGCGGGAGGGTACCAGCGCACAACAGATTGCATTCCGATGAGTAGTCTAGGTGTGAGATAAGTTTGTCAAAGGCGGGTACAATCATGATTCATCTTCAAGTACTGCCATCTGGCGGCGTTCTCATGAGCACGTGTCAAGGTGGTCATAGGACCTGCCTCTCTTCGTGTTTGAAGCGATAACGAAGTTTTTTATGAAGACTTCAATCCTTTGTGTTTTACGCATGGTCGACACCTTCAAGTCGAGGCTGTCGGGACTCGACGCGCTGGGGCTACTGGATTCGTATGGTCTACTAAGTGATCGTAAACGACAACCGCGTTCTGAAGGTGTTGTCAGATCATGGTGACTGCGACACAGTGAGCATGTGCACCGGTCTATAACAGGTGAGACTCCCTCCATTGCCAGATCATGATGACCGCGGCTCCGTGAGATGTGCACCGGTTTATCACGGGTGGGACTCCCTCCGGGTTCACCGCCGCATTGGACGCTCTCACCCATGCCCAGCAAGAGTTGTCAAGATGGGTCCTCGTTAATGCTCACCATCCAACAAGGGGGCTGCTCAGCTACCGAAATCGACACTGGCCGCTCGCTATCTGCATTGACGTTTTCAGCGGGCGGCGAGTATCTCCTCAGTGGCAGTGCCGAAGGGGTTCGATTTTGGAGGATAAGGGATGGGAGGCGGCAAGCCATGAACCCTGCAACGAAAGCAAGGCGTACTGGATCTCTCGCCCTCCCAAAAGATGGCAAGTGGATCGCAACGGGCGTAGGATGGAGAAGGGTGGATGGAAATACGTACCAACAGGTGTTCTCCTTCTGGGAGGACGACAGCGACCTCACTGGCCTCGATTTCTCACCCGACTTGTCTCGTCTCGTCACTACTTCAGGCAACTGCACAGCGACTGTCTGGAACGTCGCGACTCATGAACGACTGTTGACACTCCACCACGAACGGGCAGTAAAGACAGCAAAATTCTCGCCTCAAGGTGACCGGATCGCTACAGTTACTTGGGAATCCATACGCATCTACGACAGCAACGATGGCCAATTGCTCCTGGACATCCCAGTAAAACTCATGGCCAGGATTAACGCCGGTGTAATCTGGTGGTCGAATGATTATATTTTCGTCATTTCCGAGAGCAAAATCCAGAAAATTGACCCATTCGTCGGATCAACGCTTTCTGAATGGCAGGTTCCGGAAAGCAATGACTTCTCGTGTATTGCCCTGCCGAAACATGGAGAGTTCCTCGCATATGCTACAAATCGTACCATCACATTTTGGGACGTTTCGACGCAAGGCCAGCTTGGTTCGATTCATTATTCTCAAGAGATACGTTCAATTGCATTCTCGCCGGATGACCGGTCTCTCGCCATTGGTGGAGAGGAAGGGAAAATCAGCGTCAAATATCTGACGCGCATCTGTGTGGGTATCTTGTTTAATCTTGTTTCTGCACCGTATTTGATCGATTTGATCCTTGTTCTTCCCACATTCCAGGAACCGGATATCCAGATTGACAATACTGTCCTTAACCTGTGGAGGAGCAATCAACTCGCGGAAGCGGAAGCATCCTTAACCGCCATAATCTCTGAGAACCCTTGCCACCATTTATTTACCGCTCGTGCCCTTGTCGAAACACGCTCGCGACATTGGGACGCCGCAATTAGCGATGTAGAAAAGGTACATCCTACCTTTTAGTCCATATGTCAACGTTGATACTAATTTAAAGAAAGTCCATCAGAATCCAACCTACCCTCATCGGCTATATCGCGATGAGTATCGCACTTGTTAGCAAAGGGGAGAAGTATAAGGGACTTCGCATATGCGATATCGCGTTTCAACACGTCCATTCATCCCACGCTAGTTTTCTCCTTTTGTTCAAGGTGTGTCCCATGCCCTTGAAAGTTCTTTCGGCAGCTACTTACGCATTACGCTTAAGGCCATCATCACATTTATGGCCGGGGACCATGACGATGCAATATCCCGCCTCGACGACCTCATTGCCACGGTCCCCTTCAATTCGATATGTTATGCGGTTCAAGTAAGTGCATAGCGAAGAACTGGCCTGCGACCGTTCACCCTTCCGACAGGCATGCATGTATCTTCAGCTGGCAAACTCACACACTGAGAGTAGCGCATATGACTCTGCGATACTATCATTAGAGCTTGCACAGGTCAAGGCGAAGTACTATGAAGGTCAAGCCCCTTCGTTGATATCCTTGGTAAGCTCCTGTCCTGCCATTCCTTGACATATCGGAACCCATCAACATCCTTGGTAGATATGCGGATGGAAGTTCGATGATCTCTCTGTCACAATCCAACGACGTCTCTGTGAAGCCTTACTGGCAGGAGGTCGTACGAAGCAGGCGGGAGATGCCGTGTTGGATCTGGTTAATACATTTGGTGAAGAAGTGTATCTGAACGAAGGCCCCATCAAGTGGGTTTCGGGTGCGTTCGTTTTTCGCTTGTTGGTTTTCGCGCCTCAACATACTATCTGTAGATTTCACGCGACGGTGTCTCGTTGCTCTCAGAAGCGACGAGGACGCGGATAGGCAAGATGAAATGCCAACACCTGAAGTATCCGTTAATTCACAAACTTGCATGGCACTCCTGAAAGAGTGGGTGAAAGCAACACTGACTCGTGGCTCCTGGAAAGATGCCTTGACTGGCGCCGTCGGTGTGAGTATTCCCTCCTGTCTTGGTATGGGCCGTCGCTCTTATGGTCAAGTTTCCGAGGTTCACAACATATCGGGCCATATGTGAATATCTGGAGATGATCGATCACACGACCGACGTTAGCGAGTGTCTCCACCAAATGGTGGATGAAATGGCAGAGCAGGAATGTCCTCATCGTACAGAGGCAGAATGGGCTATTAGTGAGCGCTCCCATATGCTGTAGGGCATCGTTTACAACTATCATTTATCGAATCTTAGGCAAGCTAGAAAACCTCGGCAATATTGCGATGAACGCCGAGCGGCATGGCGATGCCATTTTCCAGTATTCGGCTGCACTATCCCTGAACCCGGTCACACCCCACGACTTCCTCATCAAGCGAAGCAAGGTATACCTCGCCCAGGGATCATGGAAGAACGCATTGAACGACGCGGACGAAGTGCGTACCCCTGTTTCGTGTCGGATTGCCCTGCTGAGGCGCCATCGTAAGGTAATTGCGCTCGACCCTTCATCCCCTTGGGGGTACGAGAGAAAACATGCAGCGTTGCACGAGGTGGGAGACCACGAAAATGCGATTCGCGCATTTGAGACAATGCTCTCGAAGATGGCACAGTCACCCGACCAAGAGATTCGTGGTAAGGACGTCAATACTCATATTGTGTTGATACCAACCTGTTGATTTGACCTCCCAGAACACTACCGTGCATATGTAAATCCAGAGGAGACGAAAGCGGTGATCTGCAACATGGTTCAGGATGCGATCCGCGAGTCGCCGCCGGTGCTGATCAACACCGTCTCTGGCTGCCTTCTGAACAGGTCAGAACAAACCTCCGCATTCGAGACACTCCCAATTTTCAAAGAACTCATTTCTTCAATGACGAGGCACATTGACCTTCCCCGTATCAATCACGAGGTTACCGAATACTATCGCTATGCCATGTTTTCGCACAAGTGGGAAGGAAATGAACCTCTGTTCGAGAACGTCATACGCACTGCGGTTTATGATCTCGAGGAATCCCTCACTCACGAGAAACTTCGAATGTTCTGCAAGATCGTCCGTGATGCGGGATTGAATTGGGCTTGGAGCGATACGTGCTGCGTAAATAAAGCGGACCACTTCATGCTCCAGGAAGCCCTGGTCTCCATGTTCAAGTGGTATCAGGGATCCACGGCCACCATTATTTTCCTCCGCGGTGTGGATTCCCTATCACAACCAGGTGCCCTCGTGCGGAGCATATGGAACAGTCGGGCGTGGACGTTCCAAGAATACCATGCATCCAACGTAGTCCGGTTCTACACCGAGGACTGGACTCCATACAGGAATCTGGACATGCCAAACCACAAGGAATCACCGGAGATTATTGCGGAGATGGAGGAAGCGACCGGTGTTTCAGCACAGGCGCTGATGGCACTTCGACCAGGACTAGGTGACATAAGGGAGAAGCTGCGTCTGGCTTCGAGACGACAGACAACCCTAGTCGAGGACGTAGCGTATTCGTTATTTGGGATATTCTCCATCTCCTTGCCAATTGTATATGGCGAGGGGGACCAGGCACTTGGCCGGCTATTGGCACAGCTACTCGCCAGCTCGGGAGATACGAGGATCCTTGCATGGACCGGGAAACCCGGGGGTTTCAACAGTTGCCTGCCTGCCAGTATCACTGTATTCGACGGGCCGCCGCGGTCGTACATTCCGTCGACTGTCGAAGACGCCGAAATGGATGCCCTCACTTCTGGTTTGAGTGGGTCGTCGCTCGATCTCACATCAGTCATGGAGTTATATGACCGATTGAATGAGCTTCCAGTAGCGTCATTCTCTGGTCAACGCATGAAGCTTCCATGTATTTCGTTCAAACTCGGGCCCGTGTCGGTGTCTCACAGCTGGTCAGAACGGGTTTTCCGAGCACAGACATTAGCCCTCGGGATTGTAGAGATCATAACCAAAGAAGACCTTTCTCAATTGGGTTCCCTCTACCTTGTCTATCCTTGGATCGACTTCCTCCTCGACCGACAATCCGTCAGTCGCATGACAGAGATAACACCCAAAGACAATACAACGGACAGGTCTGCTCCGACTCGCAAACCGAGGCCATCTTCCATCTCTTCCATCTCTTCCACTCTGACATCAGCAATCTCACAAACACGAACGGTGCTAGCCGAAGTTGCTCGTCGACCGTTCCAACGCACACGAGCCGCTACTTACTCCGGAGAGACGGCGTCTCTCCTACCCCCTTCAACTATATCGCTGACTGACAAGCGGCAACACGCGCTCCAACTCATCGCCAGACTTAGACAACCCTTCGGCGCGCTATTGCTCGCGCGGAACCTTGGAGGCGTGGCCGCACTTGGGAGGGTCGCTACAGAGGCTTTGATCACGGTTCAGATAGAAGAGGTCACGTCGGAGGTGTTGAAGAAGCTGGTAGACAGCGTATGTGTGCTAGACGTCCTTTAGTAAACAAGTCGACTCGAAGCCTTGCCACTAGGTCGTAGGACAATCGGTGGTAGACCGTCGAACGAACCATGTATAATACAAATGATTCCAAGTCACCACCACCACGCCAGCCCGAGCATACTACATCCTGCACGCCTTCGTCTCATAACTTGGCTTGTACCGCTGCCGCTGCCGTGTTCTGCTGGCCCTGATGCGATGTATGCGGACTACCAAGGTACCACAGCATTGCTTCCTTGATTTCCTCCAACCACTCCCTTACGACCACTTCCTCAAACACGTTTCCATCATAACAAACTTCTATTCCCAACCGTCCACGCCAACTTGCTGTGCCGAGATAAATGCTTCCAGGACGCACTTGGACACGTGGCATGAAATTCTCGAGTAAGATCTTGGGACTCATGTCGGCCGATACGGACGACGAAGGTAGGAGAGTGGTTGCATAGCCTGCTTTGGCCGGGTGCGGAAGACGGGAGTAGGGCGAGAGAGGGTGGGAAGGTGGTATTGGGTACGCGAACGGAAGGATCGGATCCAACTGCTCGTCACAAATGGGGGAAAAAAAGAAAGAGAGAGAGACCGTGAGCGGGCGGCAAGGAAATAGATACTACTATGGAGACGCACATCACCAAGACTAGAGCCCCAGTGAGCGGCTACGACTGGCATGTCCTTGACTGCCAAAACCTCGTCTTCGTCTGCGTTCTTATTCGAGTCGTCGACTGTCTTGGCGCGCTTCATCCACTCTAGAGCAGTGGTCCTCAAGCGCTCCACATCCAACATGTTCGTGGCAGCACCTGCAATTTCGCAAAGCAAGGGGTGGTTCGAAAGCACCGCCAGTTGCTTCTTGATCAACCCAGCCCGGTGGCAGAACTGGTCAAACGTGAGGAGATCCGAGAACGGTGGCGCGCCATTCGATAGATAGCAGTCCGACTTGACGAGTCCACGATCCACCGTCGTACCTAACGTCATAGACGGGAGCTGGAAGACATAGCGACTCGAGGACGTCATAAAATCGCCCCCTCCACCATTCTTGAACCACACTTTGTCCAGGTACGGACGCAATGTGAACGGACAAACAATAATGTACGGTTGCCTTTTTCTATACTCCCATTCCCCCTCTGATATCTCACCACGGAGGTACCGTCGGTAGAGGATTCTGGTCATGGCCACCTGTGCGGCTACGAGGAAAGCATGTCCAAACATGATACTGTGCAGACGGCAATTTGAAAGCACCGCTGCGTTTTGCACAGGCGTGAGCGAGGTGTCGATAACGTCAGTCCGCGAGGGGGTATGAGCCGTTGAGCGGGTGAAACGACACGGAAGTGTATGGCCACCCTTGAATAAGATCAAGATCAACACTCCAATCAAGTGACCGAGCGAAGGTTGTCACAAAAGTGGGATACATACCTGATTCTTTCCCATTCTCGATTGGAATATTAGTTGCCCAACTGCTCTTCTCCATCGTCGCTTCGCTGGACTAAGCGAGCGCAGATGGGCAGGTTCGAGGTCCGAGGGTGGGACTACTGTGGCCAATCTCTCCTCCAATGGGATCTGAACAGGCTCAGATCCCGCACCCCTCGCAAGGGTATCCAGCAGGCACCGGAAGAACGTCACATGCGCCATCCAATCCCCCGCACAATGTGAAGCCAATATTACCAAGTGCAGGAAATTCGATCTCTCTGGAGCAGTCTCGCAAAAGACAAAGAGTTTCACCAGGAGCTCGTCTGAGAGTTGACGGGGTCCATGAAGTATAGCGGCCATCCGCTTCTGCACCTCTTCCACGGAAGCCACCTGCTCAAAAACAATTTCGTGTGGATGGAGGACAGTAAGATCGTGTTCCCGAACTACGAAGTAGACCTGGGTAGATCCTGGGATAGAATGATGGGTCGTTTCGATACGCTCGAGATGAGCTTCAAGTGGGGCGATCACAGAGCGCACGATGGCGCCCGAGAGGGGGTAGCGCCTTTTGGTAGAGAGCCATGCTCGGGTGATGTTGTCAGTGGAAAAAAGACGTGCATCTCGAGAATTTCCGTCCACGAGACGCAATTCGAGGTGATGCATGCTGTCAGTTGTCCCAGCGAAGCGGCCCTCCCAGAAAAAAGGAATTTCAGAGCGGTCTAGAGGACGCTGAAAAGTGCGACCCCGAATTGGGTGCGTGTCCACCAGAGTCCAATTGGTCATAGTTAGCGAAGATGTGGGGGACAAAGGCAACTGATCGGAGGCCGTGGTCTGAATATAAGCAATCTCCGAGGTGTCTTGCGTCATGAGGTGCTCGGACGTTCTAAAAGAAGGTTGGTAATATCATAAATTTACTTGGGCGTTGGCGAGACCAAGGGCCTAGTGGTGTTGCGTAGTCCGACTCTCAGAACCTGACGTTACCTTTAGGAGGCAGCGAGCTGACAACCGAACCCGAGGCAGGGGTCAGACAGATCCGAATCCGCCGCGGAAAACGTCAGGGCTTCTACGTATCACCAATGTGTGACATGGGACAAAACAGTTGACAGGATATAAGATGCTGCGTACCTGCGACAGCAGCGTATAGTAATGGCACTGAGTGCATTCAAACTAACCGGCTTGGTGACGTTTCGCGGGAACGGAAACTACAGAATCCCCAGAATTGGATTTGAGCTGGGCGTTTCAAATACTGCCGGATGAGCGCTGTGTGACATGGGACAAAATATTTGACAGGATATTAAGTGCTGCGTACCTGCGACAGCAGCGTATAGCAATAGGGACTGTCAGAGTAGAAAACGGCCCCCGTTTTGAGGCCGTTTTGACGATGGATTTGAAACTCGTTTTGGCTGTTCCAAAACCGCTCTGTACTTTGACATCCTCGGTTTTGGAGCCGTTTTGGGGCCCGTTTTGGATATTGAGTTTGGTCAACCATGGCGGCGCACTGTCGGAGTTTAAATTTGATCGCAATCATCGATCAATTGATACGAACCAGATTTCCTTACTCCCGTCGTGATGCCCACTCAATCCGAGCGCCAACAACTTGCAGAAGCCCTTACTGAAGGGTATCTTGTCTCTATCATTGCTGAATCCTATGGTTCAGCTCTTTCTGCTACTTCTGAGTCATCAAGCTCTGATCAAGAGCCTGGGTCTCCATCTAGC
>JBBPMU010000153.1:0-49066 GCA_038090475.1 Wakefieldia striispora | reverse complement strand
ATGAGTCTAGAACATTGGAATCAATCTGAAGATTGTTCCATCTGAGAAACAGTAGATCAGATCAAAGATCGATCTAAGATCAGGGTATCTAGAGATGAAGATCTGAAGATGAAATACCACTGATCTCAACACCACCCTATCGTATTCCCGGGCGTACGCACACATGATCTCCGAAGAACAAAGAGCGATCGTAAAGTACTACTATTTACCGCTTGGGCAGCCTGGCGCGATGCAGGAATCGATCGAGTGCGAGGAGGTCTGAAAGCGGGGGTGCGCCGGCTCTCCGGGCCTGTAGAACTTGATTTTATCGAGTGTCATGGATGGCAGCCGACCCGGATGAAAGAACAGACCCATAGACAACACGAATTCACCTCTACCTCGATCGAACGACGCCTTGTCTAGACGTGGACGCGAGCCGATACCGGTATGTCCACTTGTCCTGAGATCTCTCCTAACACGACGGGAAAGATAACTCGATGCCGTTTTATCACCCAATTATCTCATTTCGCGCCAGAATTGGGATCGTGACGATGACGCTGAGAAGGATCATCGATGTTTGCCAAGGACACCAATAGACATCGACAGAGGCAGAAGTTCATGTTATGCTCATCTTCGGAAAGTGGGTAGGTTTTGCTCGACGGTCGCACGAACTTTGGACTCACAATTATAGATTTTGCTGTAGGTCCGTGAAGAAAGGCCCACGTACACAATACGTGATCTTTTCGTTACCTTGAGGGCGAGTACGACTCGGAAGACAGTCTCTGATTCAGCAATGATAGCACAGGTCAGGAAGACCGAACCGGTAGGAACGATCTTGCAAAGGCAGTTTCATCAGGATAGGCCAGACATCCGGGAACAGCATACTTAGATATGGAAAAACGAGTACACTCAAGAAGTATATACAAGGAAAGTATGAGACAAATGCATGTCCGAGTGTGAGAAAAGCTGAGTCAGGAGATCGGTGTGATCGATGTAGTCGCGAACATGATCTTGGCCCAATCCAACAACTCTCTAGCATCCAGCACGAGTGACCGACGTACGAAAAATTGATGTTCAGCTTTGTTCATCAGTTATTCGTACGTCCGAGTCACTTTGCAGGGGATCGCAAGTTGAATCTGCTAGGAAATTCTATCAGACACACAAAGTTTGGTATCAAATGATTTACTCTTTTGAGTGAAGCTAAGTCGCTGGTCACCTAATCTCCCTCCTGGAAGTACTGGGGGACATGAATGGGGTCGAGAAACCTCTTGGGAAAGTGGGGGGAAGGAGGTAAAACAGCTACGAGGGAGGGGCGGGAGACTGAATTCCTCTGCTCAAGCATGCGGCGCCCTTCCTCACTGGATGACTGCTCAAACGGGTCCCGTCAGGCTACACCTTCAAGGCCAAATGAACACACGAACTATGACTCGTGCCTTGAGTATTTTGAGGGACTGACATGTGCCCCCAATTGCCTTCGAAGTCCCATTAAGGAATTCGAGATAATCCTGACGGAGCGTTGTGGCACTGTATACACGACACTGTAAACTGCGTGTCATCGTCCTTAGGCTGTGAAAAGTGAGAAAGTGTAAAGCCATAGAGCGTAGAGGGGATTTACAATGTGAGACGATTTTCGGTCTGCAGAACAAAGTCGGGCTCAATTAGAAGGCCATCTTCGACAGCTTTATCGAAAAACGCCTCCGTTCCGTCCATAAGTTCTTCCAATTCCTTGATCTTGTTACTAGGAAGATGGGATCGGCATGTGTTGACGAGAAGCGCGAGTAAGGATATGATGGCCACAACGAATCCGAAGACATTGGAGAAAGTAGAAAATGAGCTTGAAACCATCGTACCCGTGGCAAAAAAGGGTATGAAAACTTGGCGAGTTGGAGATCTTCCTAGCGGACTGGACTCTTATAGAAGCATTCAACATCCTGTGAACATGCGGTGACCGCGAGGTTTGATGCCGACAACCGCACGACCAAGTGACTAACTCGTGCTCGACTAGTAGTTCGTCTGAGTTTTCTGACCGCATGGGTTATGCGTTGATGGTTGCGCTGGTGGTTGGCTGTGCATCCGCGTCCAATATCAGCAGGATTTCAAAGCTTCATTTATGCATCTACATAAACGAGCTCGGAGTTGTAACTTAGGCCCGGAACAGCCGACAGAACTTTGCCGGCAAGTAGCTGTAACTTATTTCAGTGTTAACTCCAAGTCGAAGGGGGAACACTGGCGGTAACCGACATACGCAATTTGACTGCATAGATTTGTAGGACCTTACTGTGAGCGGAAACTCCAAAGAAGGCTTCTAAGAATCTGATGGAGGTGACTGTCTACGTTTGGCGATATAGAAGTGCACCTCCCAACATGATATTCTCGTACTCTCTTCCACCACCACGATACCGGGACAAGTTCGTTTTGTCACTGTTGCACTAATGTCAACCACAACGTCCCCTGCCCTCGAGCTCTTCATAGTTACATCTCCGCCTGCCCCTCCCCCCAGGATTTTCCCCAGAGGATATATCTCTGTACAAACGACCCTCCATTCCACGCACTTCAAGACCAAACGAGAGAGTGGATGGGACCTCTCCTGGTACCACTGGTAGCTATATAAAATGCACACCAAAGGAACTTATCGCAGCTCGCTGTGAAAGTAGCATTCGGTGCGACTATGATCCAGTACGAAATATATTCAGAGTATCCGTGAAAAAGTCGATCTTATTCGTCATACAACCCACAGATTTTGCCATCCAATCAACGCAAGGGGGATGACTCCCTTCTCCTGTTGTTCTGCCAAGCGCTGAGCAAGAAGCGGGCGATTGTGGCCCAGCTTGCTGACGTTCAGCCCGACTGCGAGGAATTAGAGCATGACGTGGTAGATGAACTTGGTGAAGAGGCCGCTGAGCAGGCACTTTGCACGGCATATGGCCTTAGCGATACATGCAGTGCGAAAGGCAGGCTTATGTTATCTATCCCCAACATCACCTACAAGAGTGTCGAGAAATTGGATTTCTGAGCGGTAGACTATCGCAACCACCCTCCGAGTGTTCACTAGTCCTGGCTTAGGGCCACAATTCCATCTATCGACGTGCCGCGTGAAGTTTCTTGCTATGTTGTTGAATTGTACCGTGTATGATCAATATGACTTGTGAGGGCTGTGCTGCGCTGGCAGGAACCTTGTTTAGCGCAAAAACAGATTCTAAGACAGGGCTTGATATCGCGAACGGTACTCATGGGCGAATCGTGGGATCGCCTTAGACACACGAGAAATCGCAACCGATGAACATTCCAAGGAAATCGTTAAACTCGAGTTTCCTCCCCTGTACGTTCTAGTTAAGCTACAGCGCACGGAGGCGATACCGTTACAAGGACTTGATGTGTTACCCCTTGTACCACTAGAACGAACGTTCAAATTGATCCACGACGGCAACGAAAAGACAGTAAAAAGACTCCAAAGGCTGCCCCTAACTCCAGTCTATGCCTTCACAGACTACTGTGCACAAGGACAAACAATTGAATCAGTCATAGTGGGCATTGGGGCCCCACCCACAGGAGAACTGACTGCGCTTAATGCATACCTGGTTTTGTCACAGTCGAGGCCGGAGTATGATCTAAGTTAGGAACAAGGGAAGTCGTGGCTGTGTTGTTACTCTTAGTGAGTATTTCAAACATTCATGGCCGCACTTCCAGGCAAACTGTTGGACCCAGAAATCTTCTGGCGAGATAGATATTTTTTTTTCGAGGGGAAAGGCTACATACTTCGCCCGCGCTACCATCCTAAGTGGAAACCATCCTGGGGATCTTTCGTGGATCCCCTCTACACTGAGTTCGAGGACAGCATCATTCAATGGGTAAGCCACATCGCATTTTCTGATTGCCAGCTCACTTACATCTCAATCCTCTAGAAGTCGGAGCTTCTCGACGCTAGAACAGAGGGCGGAGACGGAAAGGATGTGTTCATTAAGCGGATTGATTGTCGAACTCACTCCCATGAACTCAATATCGCTTCGCGTCTAGGGTCGTCCAGGAGTCTCGAAGATGAGAGAAATCACAGTGTTCCTATACTTGCTGTCTTTTCCGACGACCGGGATCCGTGGTATCAGTACATCGTCATGCCTGTTCTGCGCCCTTTTGATGAACCGAATTTCACATCACACGGGGAGGTTGTGGATTTCGTAAACCAGACTCTTGAAGCCAGTTCCTTCACTTACCCATTTCCCTTGTTCTGACCGTTACGCGCAGGGACTCGTTTATATGCATGAGCAACATGTGGCACATCGGTGGTTATATTTCGCACTTTTAGTGACCTACTGATCGTGACGTATATAGTGATTGTGCTGCAGAGAACATCATGATGGATGCTTCAAACCTTTACAAAGATGGCTGGCACCCAATGAATACCTGGCTAGCCCGCAATGGAGTGGACGATCTCCGCCTTAATCGCCGGCGTTCTGAGGTCGACATTAGATATCATTTCATTGATTTCGGTCTATCGACACAGTTCGCTCCAAAGCAAACAGAGCGACTTGTTACCGGACAGCTTGGCCGAATACCGGCTCCCGAGCAAGCTTCTGGGTCCCCCTATGACCCGTTCAAGCTAGACCTGTATTACCTTGGACAGGTTTATAAGACGAAAATCGTGGACGTACGTTTTCCATCCATCCAGATCACTCTCAAATCTCACGTTTTGTGACAGGAATTTAAAGGAATGGAAGTGCTAGGCGATCTGGCTCGTTTAATGATGACGCCAAACCCCAAAGACCGACCTAGCGCCAAAGAAACGCTCGAGATTTGGACTAGTTTGCAATTACTTCCCTCAATACCGCCACGATGGACGAGGCTCCGATCCACACGAGAAGAAGGATCGATTCAGCGTATCATGAATGACGCACTGGATGTCGTTGGCATGGTCCGCGGATCTATGGGGATCTGAATCGGAATGATCTGTAGAGCCGTGCTTTAAGCGAAACTTGACGTTGCCATTACCATGACCCCTCATTAGGTGAGCCCGTTCCGAAATTCTTTAGACAGAACTTCGTCTGATAGAAAAAGGAAAAGACCACTAGAGATCTATACCACAGCATTTACGTTCGCCGTATTACCTATATTGACGGTGTCCTGTATGTCGCATCAAGCATCCATATCTGTAATCTGTATTGGCTACGATATTATCTGTTGTAAGGTGACGATTGGTCTTGTGAGCCTCTCCTTCACCGCCTGCTCCCCCGTTTCCCCTTCTCCGGGCCGGATCCCAACGTCTGTAGGTACCTGCCGGCATGACAGTTTCATGTCAGCCTAAGGGTCGCCATTGACATTCTGATGATTAGGAGCCGATGAGCCAAGTCAATGTTAGCTCGACCACCACCCCAAGGCCTCTTGACGGGCCATCGAAGGTGAATAGTCTCAAGGCGTGTCAGACGAGTCCCTTGAGCTGACCATAGGATACCGATTAATGCGATGGTGGTTGTTGCGTCGGAATCTCCCATGGATTTATTCCGTCTTGCGGTGAGAATGTCTATTTCTCGACATGCCCCTCGAAGCTCTGGGCATAAGTTCATTCGAGGAGTCAGAACCGTGGATACGCGTGTGCACTTTGTTGCCGATAGGACCAATCAAACTCTGTTCAAGACGCCGCCTTATCGATTACTGTTCGAAAGAAACTCCCTGACCAAACCACAGCGAGATCGCCCGCCGACGTCGACTCGCCAGATAACGAGCCGCTACATGACTTAGGAGTGGTGGACGGTTACGGTATCTCAGTGATACGCCTGGTCTCTCCAAGTTTGATCTATCACAAGTACATCGGAGACGACGACGGTATGGATTTACGTTTATATCCATACCCTCGCTGAACTCTAGGTGCCGGTGACCTCAATCGGTAAACTTGTGTGGGGATCGACCGATTTCCACTTGTCGGCTGTGAAAGCATGGCTCGCCAGACTGTGTCGTGCCGATGGTTCCATTCTGGCAGAAACGTGGATTGATCTCGACACGTATATCCCTTCCGACGAGGCCTTGGTGTACGGCTCCGAACGCGCCAAGTTGGGGGAACCCATCTGGCCACGGACGATGAAAAAACACCGCGCTTGGGGACCCGTAACCTGAGTAGAAAAGCGAAGCGTGCGCAACATCTATTTCATACAAGACTACGTACTGACATTTCAACAGATTTTTGACTGGATAACGGACTTGGAATCCGTGAACAAGCTGTACAATTTGGCATGATACAAAGTGAGATATTTTCTAATCTTATCATGGACACTCTTGTATGCATGGCATCGGATGACTCGTGCGGGTCGAACGTTGCCGTCGTGAACACTCATAGTCTCCCGGTATATACCCGGCAGGACCGTATCAAATCAGCTATTCAGCACAACATTTTCGCTGATGCAGGCGCATGCGTAACTGTCAGAGGTGAGCAGCCTTACACGACATCGAAAGCGTTCTCACCATGTTCACAATTTACTAGCAACCTGTATGCCCCAGCGGGGTCCATCTTGGCCCTGACTACGAGCGCGGCCACGCTGAGCACGATGCGACTGGTGTGCCCGACCAAGGTACCACAAGACCGCCCCCTTCACTTCCTCCAACCACTCTTTTACCACCCCATCCTCGTATACGTTCCTGTCGTAATGCACGAACAGGCTCAACCGGCCACCTGAACTCGATGCGCCGAGGTAAAGCTCGGTCGGGCGCGTGTGAAGTTGGATCGAGCAATTCTCCACCTTGATCGTCGGGATTCCAGCGATGTCCGCTGTGGGCTGCGTTGACGGCGAAGAATGGATAACATACCCTGCTCTGTATGGATGTGGAGAAGACGCGTGAGGCGAGAGCGGGTGTGTAGGGGGCAGTGGGAACGTCGTCGGCGATATCAAGTCTACCTAGAAACAGGATCAGAAACGAGACCGGCCGACACCGGTAAGTGGAAAAACGCACGTCGCCATAACTGGACCCTATGTGTGTCCGAACCAGAGGGATGTCGCTGACCGCCAGAACCGCGTCGTCCAAGTCCGCCTGTGTCTCACCTGTTCTGAGCCACTCCAGGGCATTGTGTAGCGCAATCCTATCGCATGCCCGAGCGTACGCACATACGATCTCGAAGAACAAGGTGTGATTATAAAACGCTGCTGCTTGCTGCTTGAGCAACCTAGCGCGATGCAGGAATCGATCAAATGTGAGGAGGTCTGAAAATGGCGGTGCACCGGTCTGCGGTACTCGACTTTGCTCACGACGCAGTTGCGCTGTCGTACCGAGCGTCATGAACGGCAGCTGATAAAAGAACGGACCCATGGCCAGCACGAATTCACCTCCACCTCCTCGATCGAACCACGCCTTGTCTAGACGCGGACGCAAGCTGATAGGACCTGCGGTGAGGTATGGCTGCCTTTTCCGATACGTCCATTCCTGTTCTGAAATCTCTCCACGTAGGTACCGTCGGTAGAGCACCCGGGTCGTCGCCACCTGTGCGAGCGGAAGGTGGGCAATTCCAAAGGTGAGGTCGTGCAAACGACAGTTGGCGAGCACAGCAGCCGTCTGTACATCTGTCAACAAAGTGGAGATGAAGCCAGTCTTTGCGAGGGTGCGTGGCGTCGAGCGGGTGATACGACAGGGAAGGGTTTGCCCACCCTGACCATCCTATCCCGTAAGTGTTACGTCCTAGATTGAATGGCTACCACTGACCTGCCGCTTGGCCATCATGAGTTGATAAATGACGGCTCCGATCGCTGTTCGCCACCGCCGTCTCGCCACGCTAAGCGAGCACAGATGCTTAGGCGCGAGGTCTACCATGGGGACTGCCATCGCCAGTCTGTCCTCCAGCGGGATTTGAGCCGGTTCCCAATCTGAATTGCCGCCTCTCGCGAGCGTATCCAGGAAACACCGCGCCAACGTCTTGTCTGCTAGCATATCAGCGATATAATGCGCTACGAACATCACCACGTGGAGCACGTCCGTTCTATGCGGGCTCGTCTCCCGCAAAATATGCAACTGCACCAGTACGTCCTCCGAGAGCACACGGCCCCCGTTCCAGATCGCGCCAATCCGATGCTGCACCTCCTGCGGACACGTGACCTGTCCAAAGACGATCTCGCGCGGACGAAGGACGGCGAGATCGTGTTCCCCGACGACAAAGTAGGGGTTCGAGTTCGACAGGTAGGTGGCACGACCGTCGCTGCCTTCTTCGTTACTGACGTCTGCCTCTCCAAGCAGGCCTTGTACGGTGGCGCCTGCGAGTGGGAAACGTCTCTTGGTAGATATCCATGCCTTCACGACGTTGGCTTCCGAAAACAGGTCGGCATCCCGAGCGGTGTTTGAGAGACGTAACTCGAAGTGGTGTGCGGAATCTGCAATCCCTTCGAAGTGGGAATCCCAGAGGAACGCGCGCTCGGACGGGTCCAGAGGACGACGGAAGGTGCGGCCTTGACCTGTGGGGTGGGTACCGACTAACGTCCAGCCAGACATCCGACGGGCGAATATGCGTTGATGGGTCTGATATCTGCTCTTACTTATATCCTCCGTGTCTCATTATATACGTGTGGGGGCAGTGACATAAAATGAGCGCTTGAAGACCATCATTTACCATTGAATGAGTCCCCGCTACCTCGATTTAAACATCCAAGCGACCATCAGAGTTGCCGGACCTTCTAAACAGTGGTTGGTATCCAAGGTATTCGGAATCAGCTAGCTCAAAGTTCCGAATCTAGGTCATTGAATTCGACGTTATTCGGAGAAGGATCGCAATCAAGATATATTTGACGAGCCTTCTATCCATGCTTATCATCTGTAGGAGCACTCGCTAAAGTCTCGCTTGGTGCTCGTTCGTGCGCCTGCCCTCCAATCAGAATTCTTAAAAGTCGATAAAGAAGGCAATTAAGGGTCATACAAAAAGTTTTTTCCTAGAGTTGGTCCCAGACCAGTCCAGGACCATCTTCCGGTTTACTGATATGATCAGCTACTAACCTAAAAAAGTTAACGGACGATGCCTCGCTTTACCTGATATGTACACAAAGTCCAACTTGAAGAGAGGTGTGTTTCTCCAATTACGGGCACCTGTCGTAACTGTAAATCAAATATATCTATGCATCGTTTTTGTGTAGGTATCTCTTTCTTCGGAACCCAAACAGGGCCCCTAAGTCACCCACTGACCCACGCATACGCTAGGTGAATCCATGGTTTAAGCGACAAGGAACGCGTGGATTGAGGGTGCCGAGTAGAATGCGAAACGTAAACAGTAAACAGACGAGAATCGGCAACCGGGTGAGTCGTTATTCCGGCGTCGGACACTGACAACATATCGGAGGGCAATGGGCACCAATGCATCACCTACCTGGATTGAGTGGAGTCGGCAGTCGAACATGGAATTTCCTGGCTACGACCTGAACTCCGCACCGATGTTCCAATTTGCATAACACTCTTTTGAGGGACCACCGATCCTCTGGGAGACCTACCCCATGGGCGACGAGGCCCGAGGGCCTATCCACAGCTGGGTAAGAAAAGGTTTTGGTCGATCAAGGGTAATATCGATCACTGAAGAAACCGACGTTCGTTCCTTCAGCGATCGAGACCACGCTTAGCGGACGAATGAACTCACGAAGTGAAATAACTATAAAGATGTTGTGATGAAGACGAGTAAAGACTAATCATTCAACTCCCAACTAACGCCGCAACCGCAGCCGCCTTTTGCCTGCGGATTCCCAGTTACACGGAACGAACTCCCTATGAGCTCAGTAGTGTAATCGATAGTCGAACCATTCAGCATGGGTAGCGACACAGCATCAATGTACAAATTCGAGGGACGGATTTCTGGGTGAGTAAGATGACTGAAAGGGAGTGGGTAAGCCCAAGAAAATCCGAAAGCGCGGAATGTGGACTCACTAGTCTTCAGGAGCACATTCGTTAGCAAGCCCCAACTTATATTGGTATCCGTGGCACCCTCCAGATTCGACTGAGACGCGTAGGGCCATGTTGGCGTTCCCCTCTCGCGTCGATATTCGTCGTAGTTGCTAGAGTCAAGTCGGTCAATGGCCTATATTCAATGATTTCCCCGCTCGAAACTCGTACCTCTGCTGCACGCTCTGTGAGGAGGACGTTGATCTTGTCTTTGGGTATCAACTCAGCGTCGAGCTCCCGTTCTTCTAGATCGTGGGCCGTGGGCGACTTGAGAAGCACACTGCGCACAGTCGACTCGGAGATCTCGAAATGGCGCGCCGACTGGGACGAATTAAGCGGGTTAGGTGCGGGGTCGTTCGCTGGACCGGTTCTCGCTTGTGCCAAGTGATGTTGACTACGACAATACCACTGGCATATCCGAGGCAGTTTGAGGGTACGTGTGGAAAGCGTGCTGAGAGCAGCGCGACGCAAGACAGGTCTAACATAAGTCGAATACGGAAACTGAAGGTGTCTTGGCAGTAGAGTCAGACCATTTCTAGAGATGCTGCTCATCGTCGCCGTCGTGAGTGCTGGTAATGATGACAAATGCTTGTCGTGGGTTTACCAGACGAGCGTCAGACACAGCCACCGACTCTGAGTCAAGTCACCGTCTTCACCGTCGTCGACAACGACATGGCCCCGACACCGTCCACCGTCTCGTTCACTGTCCGTCGACCAACGCCTACATCTCGACCCTCGTCATCCGGTCCAGAGTCGGATGGTCCATTCAAAGTACCAGCCCTCCCACGCCATCTAGCCAGCGCAGGTAGCTCTGCAGCGGGGAGCCCTCTCGCAGGTTCTCCGCGCACATTCAGTTCCCGAGAGGACTCGGACGACGATGGCGAGAGTGGCATTGTTTTTGCCAACAGTGGTGGTGCAGGCGACGATGCTCACCATACGGATTCGAGCGACGACAATAATTTCGTCGTCGGCGCTGGCCAGCGGTGCGTCGTTCGCAGCCAATCTTCACGCTGCATTGAAGTCAACTCAAATAAGCTGTCTATGACATCGCATTCTAGTTTACGACAAAAAAAGAAGCCGTCTGACTTGGAGGCGCCACTCGTCATCCCCACTAAGCCAAACCCCGATTGGCGTGAAGCAGCCAAAAGACGGCGCGCAGCTTGCTCTCGGGTTCAACCCCATACCTCACGCGGTACGCCTTCTTTTGTCCCGGATTCTGCCGTTGCGGCAACTGGGGCAGACGGCAGTGTTGGTGGCCTCGGAACTAGAGATACCATTAACTCTGGGCCTCAGCTATCCGGCTTACAGATCAACAAACGAGTCAAGATAGAGGCGGAAGGAGATGACACCGTAGTGATAGAGTCCGTGTCGATGATTTCCACGGCACCCGACACCATCGAGGAGACCGAAGATCAAAGGGCGCTTCGAGCGATTCTGGCCGGTGAAGACGAATCTGCGTCTGCCGTCGACACCATCCCCGTGCCTCCACTATCTGAATCGGACGCTCTCAAGCAAGACGTCCAAGAGCTTCCCGACGTCGCTTCGGCGGACGACTATGAACGTGTCCCCATATCTGCCTTTGGGGCTGCTATGCTGCGTGGCATGGGCTGGACTGACGGGGCTGTCGCTTCCAAGGTGGACAAGAGGAGAAAAAACGGCTTAAAGGAGCTATACCTGCCACAAGCGCGTCCTGCCCTCCTCGGTATCGGTGCGAAGGAGCGAGAACTCGAGGACGATGGAAGCGGGAAGAAGAAACCAAAGGGCTCAGATATGCGTTATGTCCCTGTCGCCAGAAAGGAGGGTGAGTCGAGCAGATCAGGCACAGCATCTAGAAGAACCTCGCGTTCTCCGTCGCGGAAGGAAAGGAAAGATCGTGGTGCAGAGCGAAGGAGTGGGTATGATGACCGCGAGCGAAGAAGAGAACGGGATCGCGACCGCGACTGCGATGACGAGGGCAGGCGGAGGATGAAGGACTACGATGATAGGGAGCACAAGAGGAGGGATTACAGGGATAAAGGTAGGGATCGGGATAGGGAGAGAGATCGGTCCCGAAGTGGCAGAGAGCCCTACCGGGGTAGAGAAAGCGAGGGTAATGGAAAGCGCTACGATCAACGAGACGAGCGGGATAGCCGGGATCGTCGATGACGATGACGGCTTTTGGTACAAATTCTCGATCCAGCTCTGCAATGCTGATTTGTTATGTGTTCAAGTTAGAAATTTGCAGGCAAGGGTTGCATACACCGACTGGCGAGTAGAAATTTCAAACCATCCTCTCTAGTACCACGGGAGACTAGTACATACTAGGGTAGAAACGTAATCCACTTGGCAAGTCAAGCTAAGAGGCACTCTCGAGCGTGCTTTCCCTTTTCTCCTGTGCTCCGGAATAGCAATTACCACTGGCCATGGACGGACGGTATTGTAACGCCTCTAATCGCGCCCTCGACGATCTTTACTTGTAACACTTGGTTTCGGACTTGGTGGTGCTCAATTGGAGCATAAATCTGGAGAGACAGGGGTGTCCAGATCTCACGCTGTCACGCGGGGACACTCATGTTTCCTACCTCAGTATACCTACTGCAAACAGTCGCTTCTCGCATTGTGCGCTGGTAAGTTAGCTGAGAGAATGTTATGTACCAAGGGACACTGTCTGGTTTGGGATCAGGTATAATGGGTGATGAGAGCTGTGGGATACGACGCGGTCAAGTAGAATCAGGTTTTCGGAATTGATCACTCACGCTGCGTCAGTTTTCTCGACACTGAATACTTGCTGAAGGGTACGTATCTGCGGGATGGTCCTGAAAGGGTCATGTCCGTGTGGACGAAGTTCTGCCTTGATAGCACCGTGACTACACACGAACTCAAGGCGCCGAACTAGGTTGCTGAAAAGTATCCATTGGGTGGTTCAAGCTGAAAATGGGATGTTCGCCAAGTACGACCGTGACCATATCCGAGTCGATCCAGAAGTAGTACGATTCTGAGTCTCTAGTTTGGTCACGCTGGTGCTAGAAGGCGGGGGGTGTAGTGATGCGCCGACCGTATTCGCCGACACGCGTCCACTCATCGCTCGCGAGGAGTTCAACGAGGAGCTTCCTACCCACTGCACCTGCTGGTGTTGACAGACATGGGACGGATGCAGCACGAGTTGCGGAGGGTATGTCGTGAGCGTGAAGTGGAGATGTTAAGGTAGCCCTGTCTAGTACATCGTGTGACCACTCCCCGGCATGACACCAAAGCGTACTGCAAAAACGGACCATCTACATTCATCTGCATATCCCACTGGCAACCTAGTGATGGAACAGAACAACAGAGACGCGCTTTGTTGGCCGAAAGGGGCAACTAGTGGAACTCTGCAAGTGGATGTGGACACCTTCATGAGGCTGGTGGACCGTGGTGGACAGATAAATAGATGTGAGTTCGACAGAGCACAGAGTTCCCATCATCATGTCCCTTTACACCTCTCTCAATGTCTCCCCTAGCAAAAAACGCGTCCACGATGACTCGGACGATGAACCAACCCCAAAGCGATGCAGAATCGCGTCACCACCATCTCGTCCTCTTACCACCCGCATGCCACCGGCTTCTCCCCGTATCGCTCACGAACCTTCACGGGCCTTGCCAGACCACCTTTCACGACTCGACGACCTGCATTCCGCCCTCCAAATTGCCGTCATTGCGGCCCTCGCAGAATATAACAGCTCCCCTTCAGAGCACACCGGATTCATGCCGAGTGTGCTGAACCACAAATCTATTACTTCCTGCACCGGCTTAATTAATTTTAATGAGAATGCTCTGAGACGACTATGTTGGATCTGGGAGTGGGACCCTGCAACCCCGCCACGGGTTTCCCTTTCCACTACTACCGAGGAGGCCAATCCATTCGTCGTGGCCACGGCACCAAAAGCACAAAAGGACTGGACGCGGGGATCGATGGGCTACATCGTTAGCCCTACCACTTATCGCTGCCCGTCGAGCAGGAAACGCGGCCCCGTATACGGTATCGGGATCCAGGTGGAGACGGATATCAACAAGGGCACGACGAGTGACGCGGCCAAAATCACAAGATGGGTAGGTCGCATGGGCGAGCGACGTGGCGAGTTTCGATCGAAGCTGGAATCATTCATAAACGTAACAGTCTGTTCCTCTTTCTGTCTCTCCCCAGACTCACGTTTACTTGTCAGTACCATCCCGACCACGAAGAAATCCCAAATGTACCTCTGGCGGACTTACCGCCGCTCCCCGTTCACAAGCCCCAACCTTCTTCCCTCACCCGGACATTCGCATCTGCGTCTCCAAGGGGTGCAGCAGTCCTCGAGAACACGATTGTTGTCGGACCTTCCTCGCTGTCTACGTCCCCCGCCAAGCCGACCCCATGTCGCGAATATCACGTTCCGTCTCCGATGGTCGGGACACGCGAGGCCTCGCCTTCCAAGGCGTCCGCATCGCCTCTGCACACACCCTCTGCTCGCGTGAAGCGTGCAGATCCCCTCGCGGGACTGCTTACCCCAAGGACACCGCGCAAGCGTGTCGACGCTGGGGGGTCCGACTCGCTTCCGACCACGCCCGTCCACCAGCGTGGATCGAACGGCCCGAAGGCCCCATCGACCCAGATGACACCACGGCGGCAAGCGCTATATGAGCGCATTCGCCTCAGGTCGCAGGCAGCCACCCCGGCGAGACCCAGGAGTGCCGAAGTCGTCGGCGGCAGCCTGACGAGGGAGCAGAGACAGAGGATGAGCCAGGAAGAGCTCCGTCGACGCAGCTTGATTGGCGCGTTGAAGCGTATTTCCTACATTGTCTGGGGGTGAGTGTGAACGTTCGCGATGAGTGCTTCGTGTGCTGACTTTTCCCAGGAAGTTCTTGTCCATGGGTGGATCGACGGCCGGCGCTCGATGCTACAAACCACTCCACAAGGACGAGGTCATTACTGCGGTGATCAGATCGTCAACTGTTCCGCTATCCGGGTCGGATATATTGGATGCACTCAAAATACTTGCGGAGCTGTGTCCATTCTTTTTGAAAGAACTGGAGATTAATGACGAAACATGGTTCGAAATGCCACGCACTGCATGGACTTCAGACACCACGGAGAATGCTCTAAAAAGCAGATCCCATAGTACCAAAAGTCCGACGAAGCCGTCTGGACGCAATCTAGCACTCCCACCTGGTCCCGAATCGACGGTATCCGGAAGTGGCGCGTCTGCAAGCCCGTCGTCCAAAGCGCATCCGGACGGCGCCGAACACCCACTTAGCCAAAGCCCCCAGAAGACAGGACTCGTGAGAGTCGAGGAGATACTCGACAGAGCGCTGAAGCTTGTTGATTAATCGCGGTGCTGCTGTCGTTTATTCGCGCTACTTACCTCTACCTTTGTTGTGTCCTCGATCGAATCGATGCCTTGTAGATTACGTCGGATACGGCGATGCGTGAACACGTGAGGTGGTGAGCCCGAAGGGTGCAGCAATGACTCGGAAAGATGACGAGTGGCACAGGAGACGACGAGCCCTTCTATCGTTGGCCCCATTCATCGGAATCGAATGTGGTGAGATGGGAAGAGCATAGTAATGAAGATGGCGAGGTGCTAACGCCGCCATTATATACAAGATCAGGACAAAGAGAGCGAGCGTGTGATACAAAAGGAAAAAAGGAAAACGTCAGGCAGGACAAGGAGATGAAAGGAAAGGGACGACGGTGAACGCAGTCGAAAAGTAGCATAGGAAACGCTTGTCGTAGACGAGGGGAGAAAGCAACGCACGACTGACGGTAGACACGCATGGCACTGCGGGCGTGAGCATCATGATGAGTCCAGTCCGAGTCGCTGACATGGACTCGCCATTTTTAGCGGAGCAATTTGACTCTACAATCCCCAAGTTTCTTCGAGGACAAAGTTATACGACGACCCATGGCAGAACCAAAAGCGACACGAAAAACGGACTCCGAGGGGTCTCAAAAAGGCGCGGATACAAAAACCGCATCATAGCCGGAAAAGGAGTTCTATGTATCTGACCAACGGCAAACCCAAACCGATGCCCAAGGTAGAGCCTCCTCTTTCGTCGTCATAGCAGGTTCTACGAAAAGTTGCTCGACGGACTCGACAGGACGGCGACTCTGAATCTATGTCTGCGTCCTGGCCCTCTTCCTGGGTACACCCCCTTCGCAGACCTCAACGGCCCTAGATTGTACGTCAGCGTTTCGTCCAACATTGCCAATCCTTCGTTACTCACCTACAGTAGTTCTCTTTGGACTCAGGCTGCAAGTACTGCTCAATCATGTTACCACTTTTCATGTTCGCTCGATATCATGAGCCTATGCAGTGTCAGTCTCGTCGCATGACAGATCAGTATTGTATACCTTTGCGAGCTTCTGAAGCTCCACGCGAGGGAGCCTGGAGGGGTCTCTGGATCCATGATCGGAACGGGGGACGGCGATGGCTTTGGACTACGTTCGGAGGGAGACTATGATGTACTAGGAAACAAGGTGCAAGGATCCACGGATAAAACAGATGACGCGTGTTTCGGAGACGGGGTTTCTGTGAAGAGAGACTTCTACTTCAAAACGCGAGGAGGTTGACGTGGTCCACACACTACAATGGGGCAAGCATGTCCTACACTCTATTCTTCCAACGTTCGTCTTTACACGGAACTATTACTTAGATCTATCACTCTGAACATGAAATCCACCGCGGCCGGGTACCTTGTCCCGTCTGACGCCCACCGTACAATGTGGAGCGACGACGGCTACTCGAAGCCCCGCGAGCTCGGCCGGGGACGACTCAGTCGCCCGCGCTCTACTTCAAGCTTTCGCTTTAACATACATGCTGGCACAAGCCCGGTGTGCACGTCCGCTCTCTCAAAGACTTGTATGAGTGGTGTGCTCATTGCATATGAGGCATCCGAGACGTGGTTGCGTGCCAGTGTCCCCCTCTCATGCCCTACGCACGAGCCTGTATACAGCTTGTCTCCCTGAACAGCAGGCTTGACCCATTCTAGGAACGAGCTCGATCGCACGTCACTGTCATCGGGCCGGACGTGGGACTGCGCTAGAGATCCCTGTTGGTCCACGAACCTTGACGAAAGCCGACTGGTGAAACATGCGGAACTGAACAGACTCCGTCAGTCTGAAACTTTGCACAATGTCGAGCCGTTTTCTTCCTCGTCAAGGTGATCAAGATAGCAAATGTCTCGCTTGAACCAAGCTATCTGCCTTGACTCATAATCGCCGGGTGTGCAAATTGTAGAATCCACCATCGGTTCGAATGTTCTAGATTCTTTGATAGTACATGTACATGATGTGTTCCTTAACGGCTCTATCGAGAAAAATGAAACTGGCTGGCTGATAGAATCGAATGAGCACTTGGTCGAGAGGATGAAATTCGATAACAAGCACCTAGCACTCCGGTTCGTGATCAAAGTTCGTCAGACGAGTACTACGCTCTCTCTGCGGGGGCAACTTCAGGAGCTAGAACGCTCTCCGTAGCCAGACTCTCTCCCTACCGTGAGAGTCGTCAATGAATGAGCTCGTTACGACTCCGCGAAATAGGGACAAGAACACCTACCTCCCTGGCCGAGGGGGCAAACCGTACCGCGAGCTGTTCGTCGGTCTCCGTGTTTTCGTTTCCAGACGCTTGAGATATTGATGCTGAAAACAAGTCCATGTTTATAACTTGCGTCGATTCACGGGTTCCGATATACGCTCTAGCGTTCAGGTTGGCGAGAAGGGTGTTACAATAGACGGAGCATATGAGAATGTAAGGCAAATAGTTGATGATATTCGTCGGGAATACATGGAGCTATGGGATGTGGGGTTATCACAGACAATTTGGAATATATCAGCGATGACGCGCACGAGGATGATGGTCAAAAGGGCAAGCGTTGCGGGCCAGATGCCTGTATTCACCGCGAATACAGTGAGGCGTTGCAAGAGGTCTACCGTACTTGTGGACCAAAACGCACGATCAAAAGGGTCGACGACGCAGTACAATTGAGGCACCGTATGCTTACCTTCGAAGGCTGGTTCTAGATCGCTTGCGAATAAGTAAGAATGTCATACAAATGGCGATCAGAACATCCAACCCGGCCGAGACAGAGAGGTTAATGGTGCCGACTGTCTGTCCACGGGATGCTGAGGTTATCGATCTACATTATAAACACTTATCCCTACCAAAAATGGATTGACACCAAGCGCTCCGAGCCCGACAGCCTGTACTTCACTGGAGACGAATGGGAGACAAGTATTAGTAAATGATACCTTGCATAAAAGACGTGGCCGAACCCGTTCACAGTATACAGCCCATAGGCAACATAGACTGAAAATTTGTCATTTGTATTTACTGCTGCGAGGACAATCGTGATGCCTTACGAACAGCGGTCACTTGGTGTCAGAAAGAGAAGTTAGTATTCAACGTGAGTCTTCAGGTAGAGAATGTCTTACCAAACTCGGCACTGGCCGGGACAAACTGCAAATGTTTGAGCGAATTAAAGTCACCTTGGGCGAAACTTTACCCATATCAACGGTACGATAATCCTCTTCCCAACAACTGAACGTCCTGGGCTGTGAGCAGATGGAGTCAAGTCCGAAGTACGATTAAAGACGTACGAATGTATATTCGATAGACAAAATAGCCTCGTATACAGATCGTAACCAGGCTCTGAACCATATTAGGACTTGTTCTGGGAAGAAAGTAAGTGCCTACCGTCGGAAGTATATGTATCTGTAATTCCATCCATTAGCAGGCACTCCTAGAAATCAAAAATCGAACTCACGATCATCTCACTGGAAAGGTAGTCAAGGATCGGCGACTGGCGCTCTGCAAGCGATGACTCACGGGTTCCCGGTCAGGTATGAATCTGGTATCTGCAGGCCGGTCTTAATATATTTGTACGCTATTTCGGTACAGGATGAGGGAATTGTCCAGGTGCAGGGCAAGAGGGACGGACTTGCAGCAATGACCAAAGCCTCATGAATAGTATTGAGTACCCTATTATTGATCATTAGAAAGGTTGCGAGCCAAATCATTTCGCAGCAGGAAATGGGAATTACCACACGATTGCTACCTGGGATGATCGTAAGTTATCATGCTGGACTCCTTCAGCCGTTAGTTGACTTACGAAGATCTTCGTGCGCTTGACATCGTTTTGATAGCTGAGAGGAGACGTAATCGAAACGGTCAAATAGCGAAGTTGCACTAAAGAGATCGGCCTACTGGACATAGTAGAAGAATCTGTCCAGTTGGTAAGCGTTTCAATTGCTTTCGCAGTTACAGATGGAAAACACAAACGTTTGCATACATGTAATGCCGTAGAATGCAGTCGAGATGACGGTACCGAAGTAATACGCGCCATATAACAATGCATACGGCGGGGCAGACGAGCTTGTTGACATAACTCGACGCTGCTTCAGCCTGAGGAAGCAGGTTCGGAAATGGTGCCAAAAGGGGGCGGAATTCGGTTGACCTATATGTATTATATGTGCACATGGAGCGCTAAACGTCGATTGAACTACCGGCATCATGGGCGCATCACGATACCAATGATTCCGAATCGAGACCGAAGAAATTCGTAATCCCTCGTTGCGTTCGTCATGTTTGCCCCACTTGAATAAGGTTCGGCTCCTAATTCCACCTAGTGGCCACTCATTTGCCGCAAATGTCGTTCCGTCGAATATTCTATTCCGATCTAACACGATAAGCCACGATGCAAGTACATCGTGTAGCCGGAATCGCTATCTTCCTGTGTCGGAGTAACGGTCTGGCTCTAACGACCCGGATTAGCGTTGTGGTGGCTGGAGTGACTTGGAAATGGATGGTTATCTGATGACAGGCACGTCTATGAGATTTGTATATGACGTAGACTGTAGACATCGACGAGCTGGAACCGCACCGACTGCTAAGCACGAGGTATTAAGCCGGAGACCGCACCTGAATACTGTCAGGACGCGAAGTTCTCCGTTAACACAGGAAGAACCGGAAGTGTGCGCACGCCTTAAAATTACATACATGGCTATGGCTGCCTGTTATGTTCAGATTGTTTCATAAGCTACCAATGCGCCGTGGCCATGTGCCAATTGTGCAGGTGGCTCCTTCGGTCGGTGACCAGTGAAGTGGAAGAAAAAGGCTGGTGGCTGGGGTCCATTTCCGAAAATCCGTTCCGATCGGATGATACGGAATGGAGAACTCAATCGATCGTGAAATGAATCAGGCCGTTGAACCATTTCTAGGTTCCCATCGTGGTACCTCGGATATCAACGGCGTGCGTGCCCGGGCCGTAAGGTTACCGGGGTCGAAAACAATTATTAGATAGGATTGGGTCGGCAATGCAATACGAAGCCATGAGCGCCATCCTTGTAAGAGCGTGAAAAAATGGCAAACCGGGATATCCTCTGCAGCACCGACAGCAAAATCCAGTGTCTATACAGTGGTGGTCGCTGACTTGGCTTGAAATATCAAGTGATCGTTACCGAATGACAGTCCTGAACGCATACGCACCTATTCGTGAAATATCACGATAGTGAGTTTCCGACGTAAACTATGATCTCCGTGAATTAGTAGAACTAGCTACAGGCGCATAAATTAAAAACTACTTGTAGATCCTCCAAGGAACTTTAGGAATGTCCAATCCGCGATCGTCTCACTAAAAAGCAGTCGACTCGCGAAAATGGGCCATGGAGTCGTTAGGCTAGCCGTGATATATTCATATGCCATTGGAACACTATATGAACGAAGCGAGCGATTTCTGTCGGAAAATGAACCGCCAGTAACAACCAAGTTGCATTGACTGTTTTTAATGTATGTACACTCATCATGACACCGGCAAAGTCCCAAGATAAGTAAGGATGCGCTTCTATAAGATGAAAGGAACCACCGGATAAATCCAGTCAACTAGCTAGCATGTGTTTCAGCTCTATCGTTAACAGCCGCGCAAACGACAACCAGTAGCATCTTTGCCGTGTCACGCATCCCAAAACACGGACGTCTCCTTGGTCTTCCAAACGCCCTATAAGAACGCCGCCTGATAAGCCGATCACGCGCTCTGCAAGACGAGACCGAAACCCTACCTGTCGCGGAGAGGTAACAACGCGCCTCAATATCTCCCCATCCCTGTCTTGCGTTTCGGCGTGTGCAAGCACCTCCGAGCCTTGACTTGAATCCAAGTCCACATCTACGAAATGCGTCGTCGCGCCACCCCCGATGTATGCTCTCGCATTCAAGTTAGCCAGAAGTGTGTTGCAATAGACCGCGCAAAGTGGTATACGGGGAATGAAGTAGACCGTGATCGTCGGGAAGACATGTAACTGTGGTTTCGGTCATCGATCAGGGATTGCTCTCGTCAATTCGAAACATGACCGCGATGGCACGCACCAAGATGACGGTCAGCAGAGAAAAGACGGCAGGCCAGATGCCTGTATTGATTGCAAAAACAGCAAGGCGTTGCAAAATGTGTACCGTACTGACATCGGTCGTAATCAGATCATGGGTTTCCAGGTCAGCGAGACAAGTAGTCGTGTGCACTTACCTTGTGAACCCGGCGGCGGTCCGCCTGCGCCAAAGCAAGAATATCATGAAAATGGCAATCAGGATATCCATGCCGGAGCCTACGGAGAGGAGGGTGGTGATCAAGGACTGCCCATCGCGAGATGAGTTCGTTACATGACATGGGCACTGTCCTTACGAGGATTGGATTACTAGAGAGCTTATTGAGCTCGACAACCTGCACCTGTCTAGAGTCGAATGTATCAGTGAATAGGGGCGTGACTCGAGCGAATAAACGAACCCGTTCACGCTATACAGCGCATATGCGAGATAATCTAAGATGACGAACGTCAACATTTACAGATGTGGGGATGGCTAATCACCACCCACAAAGCACGATCACTTGGATTTTGGAAATCCCAATCGGACTTGATTATTCCCAAAAGTGAGTGGATAAGGTCTTACCGAGCTGGAGGGTCACAAGGACAACCTATATCTAGTGTTTCAGCAGACACAGAAATCCAATTCCCAGACAACAGTCTCACCCATATCAATGGTGCAATGATCTTCTTTCCGGTAACTGAGCATCCCGAGTCAGGTGTTAAGTAACTGGAAAAGGCACGCGATGTGCCAGACGAACCGATGTAGATTCGATAGACGAAAAAGGCCCGCATGTGTATCGTCACCAGGAGCTAGACTAATATCAGCACTCGCTCTCGTCTCGACTGCATAGTGAAGTAGATGCGTACCGTAGGCACGACCTGTAACTACGATGTGTCGGCAGGGCCTTTCCAGACAACGTAACCAACGGGACTTACAATCATCTCGCTGTGAGCGAGAATCATGTGATGAACGGGAAACTCGAAATCAAACCACGCACGGATTCCCAATTTCGTATGAATCTGGAATCAGCAAACCGGTCATGATATACTTGTATGCTATCACGAAAGAAGCATCAACACCCGAACGTACTGCACAAAAGGAGTGCGAAGCGCACTTCCAGAGATAGCCAATGCTTCATGTATCGTATTGAAAGCCCTATCATGACGACGTTGGGGGAAACATCTATCAGGACGGTCGCGGACCGAACTCCGAAGCAATTCCAAACATTACCATACAGCTGCTACCTGCCCGTCACAGAGATCGATACGTCAAGCCTTGGCAGACCAGTTCGCGAACTCACAAAAACCTTGATGCGCGTACCATCCATTGGATAGCTGTGCAACGGAGACGCAACTGAGCTCACGAATGATACTCGAGGAGACGTGGACCTACTGGACATAGTAAAAGAATCTGTCCGGAGTGACAATGACCCTTTAGCCTGGCAATCAATAGAAACATCGTCACTCACGTCTGCATACACGCAACACCATAGAACGCTGTCGACAAGATCGTACCGAAGTAAAAAGGACCATAGAGCAGATCATACTGTGAGGTGGATGGGTTCGTTGACATGAATCACAAACGACTCGACTGCCACCACTTGAATCAGCAGGCCACGAAGAACGGTATACTGAAAAGGTAACGATACGGAGCCAGTTGGCATTATATACGCAATGTGCAGTCTAGGGCCGTCAGGCACATGACTGTGATCATACGGCGACTATCGGTATGGAGCTACCGCCCTCATATGTAGAACGGGGATCAAAAGCGCCAGTAAAATGGGCGCTGAATCGGTTATAAGAAAGTGCCGCGGGTTGAGGTTCAAAAGCTACAGGATCGAGCCTACGCGCAATGATGCTGCGCACGATGAAGGGCGAAGATCGATCGATGAAGTGGAGATATGTGCGGTTTCAGGAACCACGAGTTTTCGCAGCTTGTCGTAAGTACTTTGAGCGACCTACTACGAGTCTTCACTCGCCCGGAGCTAAGTCCTCCACCTACGAACGTGCGATTTGGGCCGCCGATCGAGATTCTAGATCACCAGACATTAGTCTCGCTCCACAAGATGTTGCATAATTGCGGAAACTGCAGCGAACGCTATTCCTCTCCTTCGGTGGTATCATGCAACTCACGCGTTTCCCTTACCTGCTTGCACTTATAAGAGCAAAATATACATTGAAAATAAAGCAAGCTGGAAAAGAAAATCATTTACAACTAAAATCAGACACGCCTCCTAATCACAGGATCAAGACGAAAGTTGGCGCTATGATCAGGGCTAAGACAGAGATACCTATACGGGTGGTGGTGGGGGTGGTGGGACCCCGTCCGTAGGCGCGGGTGGACCTCCTGGCGTGCCACCTGCATACCCTTGTTGAGCATAGTATTGACTATATTGTTGTTGTTGACTCGTTGCCCATTCTTTAAACTGTGGCGAATTGACGTCGTAACCAAACTGAGCCCTAGAGTTGGAAATGTGGTGTGCATGAACAAAAACGAATTGATGAAAGAGCAGGCCGACGCGTACCAATATGCAGAATATGCGTCCATAGAATCATCAGGAGCCGGAGGAGCTGGGGCCGCGCCCCCATTTGGAGGTGGAGGTGGTTGTTCGCCGGGCGGGGGCGGGGGCGGCGCATTATCCGGAGGCGGAGGTGCGGTACCATATCCACCTTGTGCCTACAGAGACACGAGACACGAGACACGCCAGTGAGGGTCGAGCGCTACCTAAACAATTAAAGATAGATGAACGTACCGACATGGCACCGTATTGGGCATATTGCATTTGTGCTTGGTGAAGCTCCATTTGTTGTTGTGCGAGGGCCGCTTGAGCTTTTCCGTGTTCCGCACGCACAACCTCGAGTAGATCTTCAGTCAGGACTTTCGCTCGAGCGACTTGGCCCTCGTCCGGACCGCTGGAGAGTTGTCAGTAGGCTGGTTGGTAGGCAAGGAAGGGTGGTCGGACATACGTTATGTGGATGTGCATAGGTTCCTCTGACTCCTTCCCAGTCTCTTGCTCCACAAAGCCAGAGCCGAGACCCTTGATCTGAACGCGCGTGCCTGTCTCTTGTTGAATGTACTTCACGAAAACACCCTACAGTATATTCAGAACGAACACCCCCCAACACTACGGCATCATTACCTGCGGTCCGACAACCTTCGCGCGCACGTTGAAATTTCGGATCGTCTCGAGACCAACCGGGAGCTTTTCTTCTGGCCATTTCCGCTAGACAGTGGTGAGTTACGCAAGCACAGAATACGGGTACCTTCAAGCTACCTTTTCGCGTAGTCGGTCCTTTTTGTCTTCGACGAGTGGTCCGAGGTCCATGTTAACCAGGTCGTTGACTCTATCGATGGCATTTTGGAGTACATCCCTCGAGGATGCGGAAAGATGGAGGTATAACGGGGGATCCTTCTCCGTCGCCTTGGATCGGTCTGGGTACCAAACGCCTTTGGTGCTCACCGACGCACCGGTTTCTTCGTTTATCTGCCGCAACCACATTCAATCCACTGAAGCGTCACAAAACGCAGAAAATCCCCCGAAGGAGGAGGAAATAGAACAGAAACAGAAAACAACATACTTCTGCCTGCGTGGAACCTTTGGTTAACACATATCGATTCCGAACGTCGTTGATATCGATGTCGTGCGTGAACTCGGCGTCGTGAGGGTCCCTCTGACCAATTTGTATGCTTCCGGCTGCAGACCCACCCGCACTGAACTGGGCAGCGATTTTTGCAGCGATGGCAGCGGCGGCTGCAGCTGCTTCCGACGCCGACTTTCCGTCTTCAGTTTTGGTTGCCTTGGAAGGTACGTCGCCGTCTGAATAGATGTCAGGCCCAGCCTGGTCCCATTTGCGTTTCGACGACATTGGAGTTTAGCGTCAAGTGCAGCGTCGTCGGAACTTTAGTAGTAGTAAGGGTTGGGGAAGAAGGACGTGACATATGTCACAACCTGTGACAATATAATTCAAAGTCCGCGACTGCGCCTTATCCAAAAGAGGTAACGAATCATTTTTATTAGATTTGATTTGATCAAATAGCGAACGATAATAAACTCCAACGCAAACCCACCCAGACCACGCCCTTTTTGATGCACGCCTCCAAACGTCCGCGCGCCTCTCCGCGATTATCAGACGACGCGTCATCACCGCACACGACCTCGTCTACTAACCAAGTACGAGTACAACATCCAGCACCAGTCCCAACCCAAGATCAAGATCGAGAAGTGGCACCCATGTTCAAGTCTTCTCGAACGTCCGATGCACATGCTCGCGATCGTGCCTTACTGTGCACGTTACCCCCCACTTGTAATCCGCCCCACAACAAACCCACGCCCATCGCCAACTCGCGCGATCTCGAGATTCACTATGGGAAATACCACGCGCACGTCTGCGAGCAACGAGGATGTGGGTGTGTCTTTCCAGATGCACGGCTGCTGGAGCTGGTGAGGACATCCAGTCGCTGGAGGTGTCGTCGTGGATGTTGACCTTTCCTCCTCAACAGCATCAGACGGAATGCCATGACCCCCTTGCCGCGGTGCGGAAAGAGAGGGGAGAAAAGATCGTGCGTTTTTACCACTGTCGATCCGCCGAAATCACTTAGGCAGGTATCGTGGTAGTTCGCCTGCCATCTAGTGTCATGTTCACGTCTGTTTTCAACACCTAAAGCAAGGAGGTTACATCTCATCCAAGCACATGCATACCCAAAGGAATATTTCTTCGCTGTTACCAATAAGGGGGTTGGGGGCCTACTAAAGAGATGGGGTGATGGTGCCAGCATGATACGGGGAACATGGAAGCCAAGGGATGATAATAAGGCACAGGAGGCCGACACGGAAGAAAGAGAAAATATGGAAGTGGACCCTGATGATGAAAGTGGAGACGAAGGTGAAGGGGACGGGGAAGAAGCGGATGAGGACTTGGAAGAACAGGGAAACAGTCACGGAGAAGATGTCGATGAGAGTGAAGGAGGTGAAGAAACTCCCAAAGCTCGTTTCAACGACGGAAGCAACGCTAGGTCTCCCGCTACGTCCCCGAAGCCACCGTCTCCTCGTCAATCGAACGCACATCCATCTTCGTCATCTTACGGACGTGTAGATGATCTGGTGCAGTCGATGAGCTCACTCTCGTTAGTACCACCGGCAATTCGGTTCGGAAGGGGCGGGAAAAGCGGAGGATTTATGCACCCGGAATTGCATAACCCACAAGTGTCGAGGGGTAGCTTTGGACCGAGAGGAAGAGGAAGGGCCAGAATCGCTGCAAATGTCCACTCACATAGAGGACACACTCAAACGCATCTCGAACGAGGTGGTCATCCGAGGGGTTTTACTCACCGCGGAACTGGCCGGGGTGGATTTACGCACGTTCAAAGCGGTATTGAGGGAAGGAAAAAGGTGTCATAAAAAAGGAGACACGCGACAATCAATAAAGGATGAGAGGCGGACATGTAAAGTATCTGACGAGTCGGGCCGGAGATCTTTTGTTTTTGTCAAGATGCAATGGCCGACAAGCGAGGTTGGGTTCTTGGAAACTCAATTGAGCGACCTGGGTGGAACTCGTGGTAACACCGTTAGAGAATGGGTGAATCGCCAAAGACAGCTTCATGCTGCGTACATGAACAGTTGTTGTCGAGAGGGATCCCGCTTCTCTGTAGTAGGAAATTGATGTGGTCCTTGTACCCTCGCGCGACATGTTATCATTGTCCAAGTAATCGACAGACGACGGTCCCGCCGGCGGGAGATCGGATGATGATGCACGCATTGACAAGAACTACATCGGTGTGGGAGAGAGAAGCCTGGTTGAAACGATTCAGAACAGCGAATCGAACAAGCCTTGCAAACCGTGTGATGAATCTTTTGTACTGTCCACGATGCTAAACGTCGGTAAGGTGGGTTGTCCTGTCCCATAAAAGGCTAGTGTTGTAGCAAGACAATGCGAGTGGACGACAATGAAATGTTCTTGTTTGGTCTTCTTGTCGTGTGGGCGTCAGATGTGGTCGCCCTCAATTGTTCCACTGGTCCTTCATAAGCTCGTCCTTTCATTCACCATGTCTCAGACTCCCCGGAACTTGCTCGTATCTTTTTTCTTGTTGTCCGTTCGTCTTGTTCCGTCCTTGTTTTGGTCTCGAACTCACCAAGCGCTT
The DNA here is from genome assembly GCA_038090475.1 of Wakefieldia striispora. Classification (NCBI taxonomy): domain Eukaryota; kingdom Fungi; phylum Basidiomycota; class Agaricomycetes; order Agaricales; family Hymenogastraceae; genus Wakefieldia; species Wakefieldia striispora. The sequence goes on along the minus strand of JBBPMU010000153.1, from coordinate 21,719 downwards.
GACAGAGCATTTCGGATATTACCCCGTAATGACGTTGCACTCGCATTCAACTATTAAAACCGACTATCCCTTTCTTGCCTATCCTTCGCAGAAAGAGTGGCCCGTCCAATCACTTCCTGCTCTCCCCTCTCTCCCATCTTTCGAGTCTAATCTTGCCCAGCCTCCTCACGGACTCCGCCGCAGGTCCAGTACTTTCTCCTCGATCGCAGCCTGGGCTGCTCACGTGCAACCTGGTACTCCTGCCCCCATCTCCCCACGTCGTCGTCCTTCTCTCAGCAGGAGCCGTCGTCCATCTATTCCTTCCATCCGTACCCCCTCTGCATCTTGCTTCCACATTGTACCCACTCCGATTACGGCGCACGCTGTCACCCCCTCCATCCGTGACTTCAAGCCCAATCTTACCTCTGTCTTCCTCCAGCTCTCCCATACACCTATTTCTGCCACACTCGCCTTCCCTATCCAATCCTCATCTCCAGGCGCAGCTAAAGAGATCCCTATCCCGCCTGTCCTCTCTTCCACCTGCAAACCTCGCGGTTTCACCCGCTTTCGTTCGCTCTCCGTACTCCGTACACGAGGCAGGTTTAAATCCGTTTGTCCTGATTCCCCTACCAGAATGAAGGCGAAAGTCACAACGACGTCCGCTGCCATCGCTAAACGCAAGAAAGCCAAGTATGGCATGCGACCACCCCCTCTCGCCAACGAACTTGCTCTTATGCAGTTCGCCGACGGTGGTAATATGGATGACAACATCAAGCGTGTCATGGAAACCCAGGCCCGGGTTGCTGGCGTCGCCGGTCTTGCCGACGTTTGTCGCGATGGCAAAGGTGGGATCTGGTGGGATCATGATGAGGAGTGGGAATATGCCCATCTCATAGCAGAGGGCGGCGAGTCTCGCCCTCGTGCCACAGGTGACACCCAATGGGTCACCTTCGGCGGGAATACATCGCCAGTGCCTGCAGAGGAACGACGTGGTAGCGTGTCGACCCAGGGTTCCGATCTAGATCCCAAAAATATCGTTCATCCGCTGGACGGGGACGATCTCGTGGTCTTCGGTAGTGCAGTTGTACCCGCTGCGACGTGTAAATCTGCTATGACTGTCCTTCCCGTTACTCCTCGGCCACGCCGTGCTGCCAAACACCACCGGAAGCCCGACTTCCTTGTGGACGCTGCGTTTTCGCGGTTGCACGCATCCCCCAAGAGCCCCAAGTTCCTGACCTCCTGTGGGCCGTGCGTTGGGATGAAGCCCAAGGGGAAAGCAAGGAGACGGCCAGTACCGCTTAAGCTTTCTCCGCCAAGCTCAGCATTCAAGCTGGCGACGAATTCACCGATCGATGCGGACAAGGTCCGAAAGGACTTTATCGAGGCGAGTTTTGAGCCTGTGGTCCCGGTCGCCGGCGGCGGTTTGGCGATCAGTACATCGTGGCGGACCGTCAATGACGGTCTAACGAATTTGGGAACGAAGCGAAGGCCATCTGTGTTGAACATGATGGCACTCTTTCGATCCGCGCGAAAGGAGGACGTGATGTGCTCTTGATCTCGCATTGGTGGACTTTGCATCTTGCTTTCCATGAATCTCCGAGACCATTGTATTCTTCATGGCATCAGCTCACGCTCTTGAAGTTGCATCTTGATATCTTACATGAAGCATTCTTTGTAATCATCATACAGTTATACGTGGGCCTTACCCATTACGCTCAAATGTATCAAATACCACGCACTTTACTTTCTAGTCTACCTTATGCTGCAAATTACCCCCCCGTCTTAAGAGTCGAGTCTTATGTACGTTCAACCATGGACACCTGTGGCATTCCGCCGCGAGGACCATTCATGGCAACAGACCGACGAAGTGTATTGTACATACACATATGGTAACATTTGAACGACTATACAATAACTTGAACCAGTTCAAGGTTACAACCTGCAAAATTGCTTCGACTGACGCCGGGTCCGAAGGAACAAAAGAAAGGAAAGACAGAAAATGGACTCGGAACGAGAGGAACCCCCGGAAATCAGGACGAAGAAACGACGAAAGCATTGTAATTGTATGACGAGGGCGTCGGGTTGAAAGAAAAGCCCTCGGCCTCGAGATCGACGACCGTGTTGGAATCCCTCACGAGCGCCGCTTTCATGTGCCCACCCACGTCGATGGGCAGCGACAGTTTCGATACCCCGGTTGTCACGTTGAACGTCTTTGACTGGGTGGACGACGTCGACACCGTGACCATTGCAGGCGACGTGGCGAATACGATGACCCAGACCTTGTCCGCCGACTAGCGTGACATGGCGAGGGGATAAATTCGGATCAGATACAAGATGACACGTCCGCGCGTGAGGTGAGGACTCACGATGTCAAAATTCTCAGGTTGACCGACTGGGTCATGGGAAACCTTGGCGAGAGCTGGGTGGGAACGAGACCACATGACGATCTGGTCTTTGGTCACGGTTGGGTAAGTCCCTGTCTTGAAGGCGGTGGCATAGAACGATGTCATATTAAGCCAGGCTACGGACATTTAAATGTGTATTGGCGCAGAGACACAGATAAGGAACCGTTGGTCAACACTCACCAGTATGATCAAACCCGTCTACCCACGCCTGACTGTTTGGCTGGACACCTTTGATAGGACCAATGTAATGAGATTCCCCGAAATCATTCCAAGAGATGACCTGAACAATGTCGATTTTTTCACGGATTCTAACCAGATATTCCCAGCGATCCACATATAGATGGTCGTCGCTCAAGTATATCCACTATGAATCCAGTAGGATGAGAAACTATTTACGCCATTAGAATGTGACTCACGTTCTTATCCAAACTCTCTGGGCTGTAGTGCGTAAAGAACCAAGGGGATACAGAAGCTATATAAGATCCATTGATGGGTTGCAAAGCGCGGATAAAGTCTCCGTCGTTTGCAGTGATACCAACGAGCGAGGTATCTTCAGTAACTCTACTAGTAAACGCAATTATAGACTTTGCTGTGACTTGAATGGGCCATCCAGAGTTCTACTGCAACATTAAGACAGACGTTAGAGTACTGTGCAGGAACAGATACATCACGGTTTACATTGAACATTCCGTCGATCACGGAATCGAACCTCCGGAAATCAGACTGGTCCACGAAGAAGGATGGAACAAAGTAGACAGCGTTCTGACCCGTCAATTGCTGCAAAAACTGTGTCGACCACCCCAACTTAACCGAGTTTTGACCAAACTTGCAAAATTCTCCAGAGAAAGCTGAGGCAAAGACACGACCATTGTAGATCAATTGATTGGGGTGAGAAGAGTAGGTTGTGATGTATTTTCGAAGAACATCGGCGTCATCGGCACTGCCACAACGGAGCTCGCTAGTGGTCGACGTGAGGGCATGTTTCACAGCGGAAAAAAAATGGCAACGCACGTCATATCAAATGACACAAAGAGTCTGAAGCCAGTCCCCAACTTCTGTGCAGCTTGATAGCTGCTCACGAATAAAATTGACTCCGGAGTGTAGCACAAGTACTTATGCATTTGCGACCTGTTGAGGCTCCCAGGAGTCTTTACCTATGTTCAGCGCAAACCCGTCAATGCCACCCTGAGTTGCAAGGTGAATATCAGACAACCAGTCCTGCTGAGTGTACGGATAGGTGTTGCCGACAATGAGGTGGGCTATGACATATTTGGATGGGTCCCTCCTAGTGAGTGGTATGGAGGACATGGGCATCGACGTGGTGGCATGAGTAAACCTGCTGTCGACCGGGTGTGATAGAGCAACCTGGACAAAAAAGAACAAAAATAAGAGTGTAAATGAGGCTCGCATGTCAAAAGAGTGGAACAACGAGATGAGCGTCCGGGAAGTTTTACACGTCGAGTGGCAAGCTCGAGGAGAGCATAAGAGTATAAAAGAGAAACACAATACCCCGCGTGCTTAGAGATAAGCTTTAGATTGACATTTAGTTCCACCGTTCTGACTCTTCTGAGCCCATCCCGATGAGAGTCGTACGGCGGGGTTACTAGGGTACTATCGCTGTCCATCGTTGTTATGTCGTTCAGGTCACCGGATATATAGTCACTGGCACCTACCTGACTGCAGAGTGAGATGTGTTGTTTTACAGCAGTTTTCATAATTATGCGGAAAACGTAGTTTGGGATTTGTGAGCCAGCGTGCCTGGAGCGTCAATCTGTCTATCCAAGTTCCGATCCGAATCCAGGTCTTAAGTTTTGACGAGTCGTTACGACCGCAGGTGTGGACGAAGTTCCCCAACTTGCCAAAATCACCGCGATCGTGACCTGATGTCTTCAGGCTCGACTAGTAGACTCAACTGTGAGTCTGACGTCATGATGAGCCCCGCCCCGCTGCTAGTGGGCAATTAACGGGCACGGTCACCGCGACCATCTCAGGCTGTCGCGCTGGCGCAACGTCACGACGGAAACTTGACAAACCGGGGCGAACATTCAAGTTACCGTTTCGCAGCGACTGATAGTTGGCCATTATCTGCTAATAAGAGCATCAATAGATGCTGACTCTATTCCGAGTCGTCAATAAAGACATAGATAAGCTACAAAACGTACAGTATGCTATGAGGATGTGGTGTCTCGGGGGGCTCTACCAGAGAGACAATAAGTACAATTACAAAGGAAAAGGCGAATACCACTACAGTGATAAGCGTGAAGTCGCACAATCCTGACACGTACAATCATTCGTCGTTGACGTGATTCCCTCTACTGGGGGCACGGCTCATACACTCACTAAACATTAGGATGAACACACGACGAAAGCATTGAAGTTGTATGAGGATGGTGCAGGGTCAAAACGGAAATCCTTGGGCTCGAGATCAATAATTGTTTGAGAGTTCCGCTTTAGCACCGCTTTCATGAACCCGTCCGCTTCGATGGGCAGCGACAGTTTCGTTACACCGGCCGTCACGTTGAACGTCTTCGAGTGAGTGGAAGACGTCGATAGGGTGACTATCGCGGGAGCCTTGGCGAACACGATGACAGAAATCTTGTCAGACGCCTGACGCAATGAGAAACAAATCAGATTCAAGTGGTATGTCCACCAAGGTGAGCACCCACGATCTGATAGTTGTTAGGTCGACCAACTGGGTCGTCGGGTGCATCTGCGAGAGCTGGGTGAGGACGGGACCACATTAAAATCTGGTCTTTGGTAATCGTTGGGTATGTCCCCGTCTTGAAGGCGGTGGCGTAATAAGAAGTCAAATTGAGCCAACCTATAGCATAGACTCATCGGCGCTGAGACCAGAGCGAACCACATCAGAGCGTACCAGTATGATCGAACCCGTCTACCCATGCCTGACTGTTTGGTTGTGCACCCTTGACAGGACCAACGTAATGTGACTCCCCGAAATCATTCCAAGATATGATCTCAACAATATCGACTTTGTTGCGGAGTCCAACGAGATAATCCCAGCGCCTTGCGTACAGATGATCGTCGCTGAGATAAATCCACTAATAATCAGCTAGGGTGAGAACCGATACTGTCATTGGCGGTGTGTAACCCACATTCTTGTCATAAGTCTCCGGGCTGTAGTGCGTAAAGAACCAAGGTGACACAGCAGCCATGTAAGATCCACCGAGAGACTTCAACCCGTTGAGGTATTTCTTATCAGTTGCAGCGCCTCCAATGAGCCCATCAAGCGCAGCTGCTTTGAACAGGCTTATAGAACTTGAATTGACTTGAGTAGGCCATCCAGAATTCCACTGTAGTAGACGTGCATATTGAAAATGGTCATCAATGTAACGATTCGATCTTACATTAAACATCCCATCGATCACGCCCTCGAAGCTCTGAAAGCTATTTGTGCCCACGAAGAACGAGGGAACAAAATACACGGCGTTTTTTCCTGACAGTTTCTGCAAAAACTGTGTTGTCCACCCCGATTTAACCGAGTCCTGACCGAACTTGCAAGATTCCCCAGAGAACGTCGAGACGAAAACACGGCCACTGTAGATCAATTGATTGGGGTGTGAGGCGTACGTAGTGATGTATGTTCGGAGAATGTCTGCGTCATCAGCACTGCTGCAAGGAAGAGAACTAGAAGGATATGGAGACACTGTCGACAATGAACAACGAGAAAACACACGTCATGTCGAATGACAAGAAAAGTTTGAAGCCAGTTCCTGATTGTTGTGCAGCTTCATACCTAACCGAGCGTGAGTCTCTGTTGAGATCGTGGTACGAGCATCAGGCACCCACGCATTCGCGACCTGTTGAGGTTGCCAAGAATCTTTTCCTACATTGAGCGCAAAACCGTCGATGCCACTTTGGTGGGCAAGGAAAATGTCCGATAACCAGTCTTGTTGCGTGTACGGATAGGTATTTCCGACCATAAAATGAGCCACGACATATTTAGGTGAGTCCCTTCTGGTGAGTGGCATGGAGGATGCAGGAGTTGAGGCTACATAGGCGAACCGCCGGCGGTTGCCGATCGGGCCGGATAGGGAGACATCGACAAAAAAAGACAAAGCTAAGAGTACAAATATGACCAGCATATCAAGGTGAAAACGAGCGTTCAGTGAACTTTGCGCGTCCGGCGGCGAGCTTGGAGAGGGTAACCTGGAATGAATGAAACGAACTCGAAGAATATAGGACAAAGAAACAATACCCCTACCAACACAATAGCCCCTTACGTGAACATGGTCAAGACTAGTCCCGTATTAGTAGTCACCAACCAAGTATGTGAGGCGCTCGGTCACCATTTTGGGAACAAGGCCCACCATCGGCCCCACTTTCTTCCACGATCTCACGTCACTGCGTCATCGACGACATGATACATCGTCCAGTAGCAAGGCGAAGACGGACAGCAACTGTCTCTGGGACTGTGGGACCCTCAACGTGGTATTCTTGAATCTGGTCCGTATGTTCAGTGATAACTGATGTCTTTGAACTGGAATTTATAATTCCGTCAACTGCACTGTGGTCCCGGGTCCAAGTTTGTGCGACACACCATTCTGCCACCGCGACCGTTTAACGTTCAACGCTCAACCTCTGCGTCACGTATACTCCGCTAAATCCTCAGTCAAGTGTCGCTCTCGAGCATTAAAAAATCTAGGTAAAAAAAGAGTAGTGGTCCCCGTCACGGAACTCTGCGGGTTGGTGAATGTGAGGAACGCCATCATATCTGCGGGAGGCCGCTGTCATAGAAAATGCACCCGACCTGTCCCGGGGTAAATTAATCGTGCGTCTCCCACCGCGACCCGGAAAAACAGTGCGTAGAACTCGATAAACAGATATGACCAACTGTAAACGTAGAGTAATGTCTCGATGCCACGCACGGTCGGCGGTCTTGGGATACCTCTATGATATTCATAGTAAGTGTTCCTTTGCGCGGATCCTATGGAACTATGCTATGATTGGTTGTCTCGTTGTTCGACCATATATATACATGAACTAACTTCCTCATCATTTTCGATGCTGTTTCTCGCCACCGTCCCTGCCGACTGAAGCAGAGTTGAGTCGGCACCGGCCATGTCAGCCAACTTGCCCCTTCCGCCATACGGACCGCTCTACGGTGCCTTCTACTTTGGGACGATCTTGTCGACTATGTTTTACGGTGTCGCATGCATGCAAATGTGAGCGCGGTTCATCGCAAGGCGTATGAGTGATGGAACCAAGCACAATCTTACCTTATTCACAGGTTCTTCTATTACGTCCAGTAGGTTACACCTCTCATCCGCGTTCGTCAGCTGCTCAAGTTTTTGTTCTAGTTATCAGGGCGATCCTAAGCTCATGAAGATCTTCGTAAGTCGAATCACGAACGAATCTAGCATGGATGATGTACTCTCTTTCGTAGGTGGCAGTTGTATGGTAAACCTCATCACCCTTCGATTCGTTGCCTCTCCGATACACGACGACAGGGCGCTGAATTCGATTCATGAAGCGTTGAGTATCTGTGGAAGTTCGTGTGTCTACCTGTATTGTGTACTCTCGTTTCGTTAATATATTACGATAGCGTACAAGTATATCATGAGTGGCCTAGTGAACCCACTGGCATTTCTGAACGGGAGTCCGTGAGTCCTTTCCAGAATATCGATTTCCTCCACCTTGACGATTTCACAGGGAGCTCATTGTAAGTTCCGTCCGCCGATTCCAAGTCTTTACGGTCCGCCAACATGACGTAGTTGCAGGTGGTTTTGACGGTAATCGGCTGTTTACCTTTAGTAAGCGAACGAACCCTGATTTCTCTTAGGTCTTGGTTACAGTACCCACAAGAGGTTTCTTCGTCTATCGAATCTACGTTTGTACGTCATCTTCTCCGAGTACGTTTCTCGTTTACTCACAGCTGTTCAGTCACGGGGAAAAACATTATCGCGCCATTCATATGGGTATGGCATCATCCCAGCAATTCCAGTTTCGCTAAAACCTGGATGTAGGTCACTTGCGCAATTACACAGCTTGGTAAGATTTGTTGGCCTTCAGGGATCACAGTCTGATGGGTTTTTCTGTCCCAAGTCACCGCTATCCGTAAGCTCTCTTTGGTCGTCCCCACATTAGTAGATTCCCATGATTGAAATCTCAGTCTATGTTGGAAATGCCCTGTATACTGCAAATGGGTCCGTTCGATTCTTCTGCTTATGCAGTAGTTCGTTCATGTATTCATTTCGTTCCCATTTCCAGGGTACAAGCTGTTGATTTCGGTACGCTCAGTGACAGACTGTTCACGGTAGGGAAAATGGCTTGCCTTCTGAATCGAATACCTCAGCATTAGCTGGATAGGTGCTAGCCACCATCTCGTTGGCCGTAGGGGCCGGGGTGGATATCATGATCGCCATTTTTATGACGTTCTTGTTTCTTCGCAAACGGGTCGACGCTGGCTTCGCAAGGTAAGCACACAAGACACTGTTGTGTCTCACCGACTTAAAAACGCACCTCACGGGACCAGCACCGCGTACATTTTGCAACGCCTCAGTGTGTTTGCGGTGAATACAGGTATCTGGCCAGCCGTAATGTCCCTTTCAACCATCATCTTGGTGCGTATGTCCGTTTGATAGCTCCCCTGACGTGTATCGAAAATCGGCGCTGATATGAACAACAACAGCTGCACGTTTATCCGTCGAATGTGCTCTACGCCGTCCCCTATGTTCCACTTTGTTCAGTTTGCTGTAACACTCTTCTTGCTAACTTGAATGCCAGAGGGTACCTCGGGGTGATAGCGGGGATGCGCAATTTCGATATGGATTTGTTTTCGTCACCCAGTTCGCCAGTGTCCGAAAGGAGGTCGCAAGGAGAGACGGCGCTCGTCTCCCCCGCACCACAAGTATGTGCTCCCATTCATCCGTCAAGGTTGTCACAAGCTTATCGTACGGCCAATTGCGATGATAGGGCGTTTGGAAGATCACTGAAATGGTCACATTTTCTGATCCATGACGATGACGTTCGGGATCGCGTCTTCCCTATTGGGTTCGACAATGGCTGTCGCGCTCATTTATTTAATTTCATCCAGCACCTTTCAATTTGTGTATGTGTAGGCATTTTTTATCTCATTCAGAATGTTGTCCAGTTCATTTATGTGCATTTAGAGATATTTACTGCGTACACGATTTACGAAAGTGGGCCGGCCGGACCTCACCCCAGCCGTACTGTATAATCCTTTTTTTTTTCATTTGAGTTTGTATAGTGAGCAGAGCCCGACAGTAATCGGTTAGCATGCCCATAGTTGGTTACCTTCCAGTTGTTGCTGGAGCCGCGTGGGCACCTGGACGGTGGGCGTGAGGAGGAACGAACCAAGACCGTACGTGGGTGTAACCAAGACATTGCAATTCGTTCCTCGAATGGGTCGCATGCGAATGCAAAACCGCTAACGTGCACGCAGACTGTGTTCTGCCATGTGAAACGTAACAGATCCTACTAAATGAAATTCAAATGGCGGGAACTGGGTTGGACGCATCCCACCCAATCTAATGAAAAACGGAATAAACTGTTGCCTAGATGACATTCGATCAACCGCGTTGCCCCAATGAAGAGGGACAGCAATCAGGGACGTTCTCACTGACGCGGCAGTCTGAGCGACAGATGTCCGAATCTCAGATATAGTGCATAGTGAGTCAGCTGTTTCATGCCTCCCACGATCTTTTTGCGACATCTCTGGGAATCTGTGAAACATAGAATCGAGAAAACGAAGACATACCGTGAAATGGCAGCAATGATACCAGAGGGAAACAACATGTTGCTTGGGATCTTGGTAGTGAGGTATGTATACACGGTCATTCGTAAAAGCCAGTTAGAAATACGTTCTGTAAATGAGACTTGCGCAGTTGTTGATGGATAACTCCATGAACCTTAGAAAATTTCGCTGCAGTGGATCTGGGGACAACGGAGGTGATAAGAATAAGAAGTTGAAAGCTCACCTGAATTGGTCCCGTGTTATTTCGAAGCTTGGCTTCGGAACGCTTGGACCGAGCCTCAGGGTGGCGCAGAGATTCGCAGTCGAATTTTGGTTCACACAACTCCCAGTGTCCATGCTCCCGGAGTTAAAATGAACCGACGTAACTCATCAGCATTGATGAACAAGAAAAGAATGCAGCACGCTACCCTCGCTCAAGCTGTTTCCCGCATTTCCATCAAAGTGGTGGTTTGACGTACGAAAGGGATGATACGCCCGGGCCGTTCTGAGGCTATGGGGTGGTGGTGGAAAGGAGAGGAGAACGCTAGTTGAGCTGAAGTGTTTCGCGCTTCGTACTAACGGCCGAGGCCTGGTTTATGTAATGTTAAAGAGGAGCTCTGCAAGGCGCTAGGGTCAAGTTGTCTTGCCAGTGAGTGTGGTTTTGAGAGATGAAACACTGGCAGAGATCTTGTGAAATTTTCAATTCGCCTTCGATCTTCCTCCCGGGCCCGTCGGACAGGCTCAACGCGGAGTGAATGAAAAAGACACCATCCTTACGTTCGGATGCGGGAAGTTATCATCCTGTTGACAAAACATCAAGCCCCGGGATATTTCGAAGTTACATAAAAGGTTTCTATTAGACATGCGGCCAAGGTTGAATGAAGTTGAGACGTTGCAACTCGGTTTAGAGAATCAACTCAATAATCAACCTCTAAGAGTCAACGCATTCCGAATGGAGACCCGGGCCGAAAATGGGCGGTCACAATGTCAGCGACCCACTGGCAGTGGTAAGCCTCCCGGTGTCACGTTCCCATCCTCGATTAAATTGTCTTATTGTGTTTGGTCAGGAAGCCAAGTCGGTAGTAGCAATGACCCCACTGTCGTGGTGTGAAGACAGCGGTGTTTGAGACACTCCGAGTCGCTCTTGGAAACGTCAGTGGTAATCGTGAGTCAGTGGCCGACATCTTAGTCCAGACCCACTGGAGCGCAGATGCAGTAGCACATAACTCGAAGGACGGTACCAAAGGTCAGAAAACATACGTTATCCATCGTATTTAAAGCCAACGCTAGGCTCGCGAAGTAGTACCGGACATTGCTGCGCAGTGTCATGTTGGCCGTGACGAGGCAATTCATCGATCCTTTTTGGAGCTCGAAAGTGCCACTGGCAGGTTGTTGCTCAGTACGTGCATGACATCCGTAGTTCAGGAAGAGCAGGTTATGTCTGTGCTAATAATATTCTGAACAAGTTCGTTCCAGCAGCAAGTTCGGGTCCTCACGTTAATGCCAGATAGATCCTTCGCATGTGGCTTCGACATCATAAACACGCCTGCCATTGTTCCAACCTCATCACGGCCACAAAACCTGTGCGTGAGCACGAAGGAGTGGAGTGGGCCGCAACATCAATGGCGGCCCCCGATGTGGGTTCTTTTCGCGAATAGCATCGGCGAAATGTGTGGATCATACCACCCTTTGGACGGTTATATGGAGAACCTACGCAAGGTACGGCATCTAAATTCACCACCATCGAGACCCATCATTAGATGATCTTTCAGGCTGATAATCGGAAGTGGGCATTCAAACATCAAAGCAAGCATCCCACAGCATCTTAGGTGTATATATACATGACTCGGTTTAAGTTGCTGCTATACTTTCGACTCGGCTTCCTGTTGCGCCTGGTTGAGGCAGAGTTCAATTGACCTAAACTATGTCTACTGCATCAGTTGGTTCGCTGTACGGTGCATTTTACTTTGGCACGATCTTGTCGACAACATTTTATGGCATCACATGTATGCAAACGTGAGTACCAGATCTATTTCATAGTGCATCTGAAACGCGGTTATAACATGCACTTTATCACCAAAACAGATTCTTCTATTATGTCCAGTAAGGCCCATGCTGTCCCTGCCCGCCCTTCAGTGACCATGTCTTCGTATCAGTTACCAGAACGATCCTTTACGCACGAAGATCTTTGTAGGTCGAGTCACCCATCAGTCCGGCATGATGACATATCGTTTTTCCAGGTGGCATCTCTATGGTAAAGTTGTTTTGCCTCGGGTCATGATTCTGCTGATACTGTAAGCAATAGGGTCCTTGATACAGTCCATGAAGCCTTGAGTGTTTCTGGAAGTCCGTTGCTAGACAAACGACGCCCGGATATTCCACTCACCGCTTTTTTCATAGCATATAACTATATCGTTGGTGGCTTGGTGAATTCAGGGTCAGTTCCGCTCGGTGGACCGTGAGTCATTGTTCTCGGAATCCCAGTCCACCTCCGTTGATCATCTTTTCAGTGATCTCGTCGTAAGCTTTGTCCCTACTTTCTCTGGAATGTCTAACCACAAGTCATAGCTACAATTATTATTCACGGTACCCATCCTTTCTTACCCTCCAAACGAGTGCTGATATCGTCCAAGGGCCTGATAGGGATCCCTTCACAAGGCTTTTTCGTCTATCGAATCTATGTCTGTGCGTCTAGACATTGATTCTGTTTCTTATTCCTTAAGTTTCTCACGTCAGTTCAGTGGCAAGGAAGAACATTATTCGATTTGTTGCCCCACTCGTATGGGTAGGCGTCTGCACACATAAGGAATTCACGTTTGTCTTATGATATTGTGGTAGGTAACCCTAGCCATTCTCCAGTTTGGTAAGGATTACAAATGTTGGGGAGTGGAGTCTGATTCTACTTTTTGAATATTAGTGTGTCTCATGTGTAAGTTGTCGTCGGCTACACCCGCATCCGTGATCGCTGATAGTTGCGATTTCAGATTATGTCGGGAGAGGGTTGTATACCGTCGATGGGTTCGTGAGTATCTTCAGCCTAAAACTGCAGCTGCTAAGCCACGCTTCCTATTTACTTTCAGCACGGTAGAAAGTGCCTCGGTCAAAGTGCTTGATAAGAAACCCTTCACGGTACGGATTCGTTTCATCTACCCTATCGAAGATCTTAGCTCCTGGTGAACAGACGTTGGTAGTCATCTACCTCTGTGTCTCTTCCGGAGTGGATATTTTGATCGCCATTTTTATGACATTCCTACTTGTTCGCAAGCGGGCCAAAACTGGGTTTTCGCGGTGAGTACCGCGCCACAAATCTGGGAGAATACCTGACCCTGAGCCTTTGTCCGTTGGCAAGTACGGCGCATGTTCTGCAACGTCTCACACTATTTTCGGTGAATACGGGTACCTGGACAGCCGCATTTTCTCTCTTGACCCTCCTTCTGGTGCGTGTCCTCGGTATCACCGGGATTCCTACCTTCATCGTTTCCTGATTTGACCACCGTCACGGTAGCTGTACTTCTTCCGGTCGGCTGTGTTCTATGCCATACCTGGTGTTCCGATCGGCTCGGTCTACTGCAATACTGTCCTCGCCAATTTGAATGCCAGAACGTACATCGGGGGTAAAACCGAGATGGACAATGTCGATCTGGACTTGTTTGCCAGTTCAAGTTCGCAGGCGTCTAACAGCACTAGAACTAACACCCGACTTGGCGGAGTAATGATTATCTCCCCTCCACGACAAGTAGGTTGTTACCGTCCAACCCTGCACGATCCTCGATGGGCTTATTCGTAACTGCGGTCGTCGTGGCAGGGCGTTTTGACCACTACAGAGACGTTGACGTTGTCGGATGTGACGCAGTCTATGAAAAGCAAGAATTTGGGTGTGTGAGCTCAAAACTTTCAATGCGATCGAGAATCGGATCATTTTACATTGGTTGTGTATGCGTTCGATTTCAACTTTCCGTGTCCGTTTGGGCACCATTTTACCTGTGTGTACGAGTAGTGTGCTATTATTACTGTGGACTATTGAGCAAGTTCTGTAGTTTTGAAACTCGGTGAGCCCAGTTACCGGGATCTGTCACCACTCCCCTGCAATCCCAGGCCATTGGCTTCAACCAAACGTGCGCATGTTCACCATTTCGTCCGTAGTGGAAATTCCAATGTGTAACGGGTTGTTGAGCCGACAGAGCCGCGAGGCTCTGGACAATACTTGCGACGCAAATCTGCCAAAAAATCTCTTCGCATATTTTCCACAACCCTGTTCCACGATGCGTGCATGCCACGGAACGTGATACAAGGCGGGTAAAGCACGAGGTTTGAAAATTTAGGTTCAGTCAGTCAGGAAAATTACAGATGTAGCGATGCCATATGGGTTCGGAAGATTTATCCATGAGAAGCCCTCGAAGAGATTTGTAGATATTCAAGAAGTCACAGGGTTAACACATGCGGTGATCTGTCACGGCTTCAGTGAATCTGTCTGGGAAGTTGGATAACGCACGAGTCTGCTTGGCTTTCCCCGATGCCTCCTTTGTGGTGACAGGAAAAACATCCTTGATTGCATGACGGAGGGCTGCCTACCTCTCCCTCACCTGTATGTGTGAGTCTGATTTGGTATTTCCTTTGTGGCACTGGTTGGAGAGGCATGTGGACAGGTTGATCACAAACGCCTATTGATCAAGCCAAACCTACACTTCACAGCGACTACCTCTATATGACTCCGGACCGTCATTCCAACTTGGGGGTCGCCTGCCTTTGTCGGTCGCTCTAATTTAAACTTCGATTCGGCAAACGGCAGAACCGAGCAAGAGGGGTCGTGGAGTAAGGATTTATAGTGAAGTAGACAATGTAGACTGTGTAGTCTTCACCGGCACCACTCACGCGGTGCTGCGGCGGTGCCGCGCGCCCAAGTTACTTTATCCGTTCAGTCCTGCCAGTGACTTCCAGCGCACCGATTATTGGAGCGGTTTGTGGCGCGGAGGCGGTGTTCATCATGTAATAAGATTTGTTTCATCCGACTTCTATAGGCAGTAGGCACCCTTGATAGGCACCCTTCAACGTCAACAGTTCTCCTTAATGTTACTGGGAAGCGGTCCAGAAAACGGCCTATCAAAACGGCACCTGTCAAACACGGAAGGCTTTGCGCACTCGTGTGTTTAGGTATGCCCAACTTTTGCAAGGTCATGTCGTCTTGACGGCCGCACAAGAAGAAAGGGTGTTCGATCAATAATTTGAGGTGCTCAACAGAGATCCTATGTCTTTATTCAGTATATCAAGGAATCGCCGGTCTTGTGGGAGCTCTAGAGGTGCGCCATCGGACTTAGGTTGTTGCCTGTCTCCTTGACCACAAGTCCGACCAGGTTGCTTCAACCTCGACTCTGAAACACTGGGAGGAATGCCAAGAGGTGCGAATGATTGGAGCGCAAAAATTATTTAAAAGCACGGCTAAATCGCACCGAATTCAATTTACGTCCCTTCATTTACATGAAGACATACAAAGGGACTGATCCTCGAAGTTTTGCGGTCTCTTCTTCCGAGATCCCGAACTATGTCGAGCACCTCAGTCCCAGTTCCCCCGATCTATGGCGCTCTGTTCTTTTCTGTTGTTATGTGCACTGCATTCTATGGTATCGCATGCATGCAAACGTGAGTACGATCACCCAGGTGAATGAGGGACAGAGAGACTGAATGCAACATACCCTTATCTCCCACAATCAGATTCTATTATTTCATGCAGTAAGAGGACATTTATATACGATCGTGGACGGGGTGCTTCATCCCTAATCGCGTTTTCCAGTTACCCGAAGGATCCTTTACACATGAAGTATTTCGTGAATGATCTCGGACTATTCACGCGTTCATGCCTCGCTGACGTCCTTTTTAGGTACTGGCTTTGTGGTACGGCGTCACTGCGCAGGCTTCTCATGTACCAGATGCCTAACGTTCTGCGTAGGGTACTCAACACGGTTCACGAGGCATTAGCCATTAGTGGCAGTTCGTACGTTTACTTGCATGGAGATCCTGCATTCATCTTTCGTCCAACACAGCATACAAATTCATTCTAGCTGCCATCACGAGCGAGGGGCAATTCTTCGTTGATGGGCTTCCGTGAGTTATTACTAGTAGGCACCATGATGGGCCCACGCAGCTGACTTCCCACCCAGTGAACTTACGGTAAGTCTTCGCCCAAATTCACCTTTCAATCCGGCTTGCCAATTACTCGTAGATGCAGTTGATGCTTTTTACGGTAACCAAGTATTCTGTGTCTGCGGTCTTGTATCTAATATGATTTAGGGTCTGGTCGGAATACCCACACAAGGCTTCTTCATCCACCGGATTTATGTTTGTACGTCCCATTCCCTGCAAATATTACCTCTGCTCATTCATGAGCACCCCCAGTCAGCGGGAATAGTATTGCGGTACCGATCTTATGGGTAGGCGGTCTGACGTGCAGTGTAGCTCTGTCTTGCTAAAACCGTATGCTATAGATCCCCCTTGCAATCTATCAATTAGGTGGGAATCTCGGTCTCTTTTATGGGACGGATGCCTGATTACGCCTCACACAAGTTGCCGATCTCAGTATGCTGTGATTGATTGTATGCGCCCCAATAGCTACTGATCAAGGTTATCACAGTTTATGTGGTTGAAGCAAGCCGGCTGGAAGGGAGGTTCGTGGAACTGTGCAGTACGGTAGCTTGCCCATGCATTCGTTATTTGCTTTAGTTGGCGCACATTTCCGGAATCAGTTGTTCTCAGCGACCAATTCTTTTCGGTAGGAATGTCTGTCCCGCTTGTGACCTGGCAGCTCAACATATATGGCAGAGCATATATGTCTCATGCAGCTCCATAGCCGCTGCAGTAGACATCTTAATTGCGATCTTCATGACTTTTCTGCTTATCCGCGAGCGAAGCAGTTCCCCTGTACTCAAAAGGTGAGCCTGCAAAATTCAGTATCGTGTCATCGCTGTTGATATGTTCACAAGGACGACACGCATACTTCACACACTCATTCTTTTCTCGGTGAATACGGGGACATGGACGGCCATTTTCGCGGTCCTTGCTGCTGTTTTGGTGCGTTCGATGGAACTCCACAGTCGTGCTTCTTCTAAGAGAATGTGACATACATATTGAATAGATGCGTGCATTCCCGACGAATCTGATCTACACCACGTTCGGTATCTCGCTCTGCTCGGTTTACTACAACACACTCCTTGCGAACCTGAACGTGAGGATGTACCTTCAGACCCAGAGTGAGGCTGGAACGACGCAGCCCAGTTCTGTGGGCATGTTTGGAACTAGCTTCCCGGAGTCAGTCATACGGACGGTATCCTCGACTTGAACCACTCCAGACCATGACTCGCCGGTATCGTTTTCGCGCCCCCCATAAATATCACCGATCTATCCAGTGGTTTAAGCTAGCTCAGCAGTCTCAAATCTTACGCTTTCCCTAGTTTGGGCTGTTTTTGCTTGTATGGATTTCGCGTTTCGATTTGGTGATCCTAGTAGTACCTAAAATATAGCTATCGACATCGCCCAAGAATATATTACAGCCAATGAACCTAACACACAAAAATCAGAGAACACTGACCTTTTGAGCGGAAGACGTCTCTTCATGCGGCTTGACGCTCGGTGCGTCCAGGCAACGCAGAAAGCGCAAACCCAACAGTCCGTGGATGTTGAACCTAATACACCCCCGAACTGGAAAGATACACCGACTCGTAGACCATGGCTACGCCAACAATGCAGGCCGCCTCTTTCCATCATTGGGACAAGTCCAAAGATCACTAAAACGTCGTCGGACACTAACTAGATTAAAAAGATGGAGCTGTGCAAGGCAACGCTGAAATCCTCGAGATGGTTGACGACAACCCTGAAATACTTGGGACGCCAACTCGAATCAATCACACGCAAGACGCACAAATCGCATTTCAAGGCGTTGACCCTCATCATGGTGTGTTTGAAATTGCTTCGTCCCACTTCTCATCCAGCCCAAGAATTCAAATGGAGGCCGAGATGAGCAGGAGTTAGCTGCCAGTGTTGCACTCAGCAAAAGATTACATGCTTGTCACGTTTTATAACCTTGTGGCCCCGCCCATCCCCGTTTGGCATGGTGATGGAGCCTTGCGAATATGTGGCTGCCCTGTTCGGTTGTTTTTACTTCTACTTAGGGGGACCAAACGATGTTGTATCAACCGCGATCGGTTGCTGTCCGAGGGGCAAACCATCACTTGAAAGCGCGGCTAAATCACACCGAATTCCCTTTCATTGAGATCTGGATCTGCCAGTGAGTACATACGAGCGGTTTGATTCGCCAACATTCTATTCTGTAGCCCCTAAACTGCATCTTGGTCGCGTACCCCTGATTCATGGTGCACTTTCTTTATCAACGGTCACCATGTATACTACTGTCTTCCATGTTATTGCATGGAGGCGTGAGTTACATGTATCGTCTAGTGGATGAACGAGTGGCCGTCTAAGAGTGACTGAACTCGACCCCACAACCAGGTCTTACTATTTCAAGCAGTTGGGTAGCATCTCGATGCGACCATTGGCATCTCATGCTTCACTGCTGGCTGGAATTTCCAGTGATCGGAAGAATCCTGCGTGCATGAGGCTTTTTGTAAATAATCCCGGACTACATATTCACTTATCTGTAGTGACCGCTCCGCGTCCGGCTACTGATCCGGTCCGAGCGACGCGACGCGTGCCTTTCATTTTCTCATTCTTCGTTACTCATCCCATTCACTCGTCTCTAAGCTTGATCGATAAGCTCGTCTACTATACATTTCATAGCCTCTTTCCCTTCGTATATAAACCATTTTGTACAACCCCTCTCATGATTGAATTCAGAGCAGTTCAGTCCAAAGCGCACACACGTTCCGAAAGTCTTCCATTCACGCACGTTTTCCGACAAGTCACGATTCTCGACGCACGCTGGCGTTGTTGTCTTCATCACTCTTTTATTCTACCAAACTAAACTACTTCTAGGCTCAGTCACCTTCCCCTTTCGCACTCGCATTCGCCCTCCCCGTTTCGTTACCACAACGGAACGGTCCCCCACATATCGTACTTCACCGACGTCCTTTGTAGATGGTAACTTTATGGTACGGCCCTCCAAGGGCGATTATACGCGCTCGTGCTCCGCATAGATGCTGAACACAGTTCACGAATCAATGACTATTAGTAGCAGTTTGTATGTTCACTTTCATCTCGTAAGTCACTGATACCAGATGCGCCTCCGTAGCTGCCAGCGACTTCTCACTCAACGAACTATTCTTGGTGGCAGCTGAGCATTATGGTTGCAGTCATAGTGTGTATATCTAATGTGATCTAAGGCCTGGTCGGAATAGCTACAAGGCTTTCCTCGCAACCTACATACCTCATTTTACTGTACGGGACGGACGCCTCCTCACCACTTGCCGATCTCAGTACGCCACGACTGTTTGCAGTACGACCAATCTGTCGATGCCTTTGTCCTCCAAAATGAGCGTGACGTACGTACTATGTGCATTCCCGACGAATCTGATCTACATCGTGTTCGGTGTCTCGCACTTCCGACGCGCTCTTCGCGACATTGGTTCGAGGACGTACTCGCGGCTGGTAACCCCGTAGGCTTTGCTCGCGCTCTGTAACAGGCAATCGGCGCGATAAACAAGTGGTTCTCTCTTTCTCAAGTGGACGTCTTGATTGCGTCATATACTCAATTCTTTCTGTCGAGAGCTGTGCGCACGTTCCAACTCTGTTCGCTGTTTTTGAGACGATACAGACACGTGGAATGACAGGTCAACCTAGCTAGGCATCATTGTACCGCGCCTAGAACAACACGCTCCAAATCTGGCAGCAATCGACTCACGGATGCCCATCCAAGTATGCAAGTGGGTTTCGCAGACCAGCAATAAGTTGTTTGTATGCTACACGATGCACCGGATGAGTGAAGTGTCGAAACACTGCACGCACGGAGAAACCCACCGGCAGAAACAGTCATCGCCTCATGAAGCTTGTTCAACAGCCTATCGTGATCCATCAGCAGGGCCACGACCCGCAACAAACCAAGGTATACCAAACAGTTGCCACCTGAAGAGAGAGAGTGAGAGAGAGAGAGAGAGAAAGTCACCGATCTGATAGGGACGTCCACGACTCTACTTACGAGAACCTTCAGGATCAAACGATCTCTGATAACTGGAACAAAGGCATGCGCTGTGCAGGAGGAACACGAATCTTACTGTACGAAATACCGGAATCTGCATGAGTAATAAGCATATACATCGCTCCAACCTTCAGATAAGACTCACGTTTGCACGCACATGACGCCGTAGAATGCTGTCGCCAAGAGAGTACCCGTTAAAAATGGCCGTACACTTGTTCAACAGGCGGGTGAGTTGTGCCCGACGACATTAATGTCTAGCGGTATCGATATGCGGGCCTGCAATCAGCAAAGGTAGGCTGGATAACTAGTATCAGGCAGCCAGCAAGGTTCATCTTTAATAGTACCTATGAAAGCGGCCGAAAACGTCCCGGATTGGGTAGACGTTGTATTATTCGTTACATATGGCTACACGAGATTGGTTGACTCGATTGATATTCAAACGTTTGGGGGCCATTGGACTTGAGCGAGTGATACGAGTCCGAAGGGGACGACGTTGTGACTATGCACCAACCCCGAATGTTCGGTGCAGGCCATCAGTTACTATTGGGACTGTGTTCAAAGATCGCTCGTGCACTTTGTAGGTGGATTCACTGGTTTCTTTGCCAGCGGCGGAACGAGATCCGTATTTCTAACAAGGCCTGCTGTGCTGGTCCTGTTGGAACGACATCAAAACCCCTGTCAGCTCTAACGACCTAAAGACTCACATCAGACAGCGATACTCCAGGCGGACGGTAACGACCCTGTGATACATCGCACCTGAGACCAAACATTCATTGAACGTCTGTTTGGTACATAACATCGTTTCATCTCATCTGGGTCGCCGTTTGGGACGTTCCGTGTGTTTGCCATTCTTTGGGAACCAGGGATATTGTCGAACGCACAGTCCCAGGTTGAAACAGAGTGGTAGTACGAACGTCGGGTCTTGAATTGGTCGGCACTGCAAGTCATCTTATCTGTACTAGTACTGTACATCTTGCAACCCTTGCCACGCCACAACGTGTCTACCACACCACCCAGCAGACCGACCGACAACTCACGTGCACGATGCCGAGCGATAGAGAAACGTTGTTAATCATGGGGTTCGACCCTGCCCGCATCGACTGTCAGTCCCCTGCACATCAGATGATCTACGCTAACGCGTTCCGTTTCGTTTTTTTTTTTTTGCCGTGTGGGCGCGCGCGGTCGTAGGGGCACTCAAGGCGACCCGCGGACGGGGCCTGCAGCCCGCGATGGACCACCTCCTCGAACACGACGGCGAGCCCGTGCCTGCGTCTGGCGTGGGCGCGGGCGAAAGCACGGCACAGGCGACGATCAACGTGGACGCGGACGAAGAAGACGAAGACGCAGAGGCGGCCGCGTTGGCTGCAGACGTGGAGGCCAAAGTACGTCCCCGTCCCCGTCCCTACCCATCGCGCACCGCTCACGCGCGCGCAGAGCATCAGATGCGCGATCTGCAACAAGACCTTCCGGAACACCACCCTCG
>JBBPMU010000152.1:0-49084 GCA_038090475.1 Wakefieldia striispora | reverse complement strand
CTGTGAGTGCAACGACCATTGGATCAGATACAAGGCGCACTTCTGTGCCGTTCGAATGACCAACGCTACACGCATTGTATTTCGACATTCGGGCCGTGTAGATGAAAGAGTGGGTGGAAAAACCGTACGGCAAACGCCACCAATTACCCCACTGACATAGTATGGTGTCCTCAAACCCACCCACCCCGACCGTGACGTCCTAACCTCCCTTACGACTTCCCCCAGCTCAATCCCCTCCTCCTCTTCCTCGGTTTCTTCAACATCCGAAAACGTGATCGCCGTCACACCAACGTGGTCGGATAATAACGACAGTGACCATCGGCCGAACCCAGTGCTGGTTTCGCCTTCACGCCCAACTTGAACGTCCTTAAACTCACGCACGCTTATGATGAATCGTGGGGCGAGAGTGTATACGATGACCTGCGTGATGGGCAACACGACCTCTGGCGCTCCTACCATCGCAAGCTGCCCGGAGACTCCGAATAAGTTGACAACTGTAAACACAAAGAAACTATAAGGAAAAAGAGATTGTTATTACTCGGGAACATCTGTAGGAGCACTCGCTAAAGTCTCGCTTGGTGCTCGTTCGTGTGCCTGCCCTCCAATCAGAACTCTTAAAAGTTGATAAAGAAGGCAATTAAGGGTCGTACAAAAAGTTTTTTTCCTGGAGTTGGTCCCAGACCAGTTTCCGACCAGTCCTGGACCATCTTCCGGTTGACTGATGAGTCAAGGGGATAGGATGGGCCAGGAGAAAGGCGGTTGAGGACAGGGGACATACGCAAAAAAGTAGAGTATGCCCTGTTTCACGAACGAGTTGGGGTATCGATTCGGTCACCACCGCTTCGTCGCGCGGTACATTAGAAGTGACTGCCTCGTGAATCGCAGAACTGCAAGCATACACACAGCGGCAGTGTACGAGAGTCGCAAAGCGCCCCCTACTTGCATCCAAACAACTGGGGCGGCTTGCGTGACGCAAATCGTGAGTTCCCCCAATTGAATGGTGAACGCTGAACGAGTTAGTTTGCACAACGCACCTCTTCGACAGAGCGCTGACCTACCTAGCATATTTGTCGGATCGCTGTAGACGGCAGCAGAGATTGTACAGGAGATGATCTCGAGGAAAAATAACACAAGGAGAATGCGGACGATGTGTTTCGATCGGTTATACACTGCACATGCACGGAGGATCATCACGCCTGCCGTAACGACATCAAAGTACTGTGTCCATCCTGTCGAAAAGCGACTCACCATCAGCTGCACCAAAGAATAGAATGTATGTCCATACGTACGCGATCTCGATGACCCGACCTTAAAAGCCATCGTATGCAAAATAGACATTACGAATGAAAGGTCAAAGTGCTTACAACTGTTTTAGTAGCCATTAGTCCGGAAGTTGGAAGCTCGACGATAAATCAGGATAGAAGCATCAGAACGTTTACAAAAGTCTTTTTACAGACTAAATGCTCCTTACATAACCTTATTTGCCTTACCGACTGGCCTAAGTCGTGCGAGCAACACAAAACCATTAGCCAAAGTTTCACAATGTCTTATTCATCTCATTGTAGCTCATGAGAGTGAGCAAAGTTGTTCTGGTATTCGCGTTGTCTCACAAAGCTCTTCAGCTGTATTAAGGAGTAGCATAGAGTTAAACGAACAACATGATTGCATATGAATACGCGAACGACAAATCCGTACTGCAACGAAAACAGGGTGAAGAACTACTGAACGATCGATGGGAAGGCTAACATTCAACGGAACTTGAAAAGATTCTCGACCTCCTTACGACGGGCATCTTGAGTTTCTGCAGAAGTCGTTGTCGAGGATATATAAGAGCATTGTGAAACTTTGGCTAACGGTCTTGTATTGCTCGCGCGACTTCGGCCAGTCGGTAAGGCAAATAAGGTTATGTAAGGAACATTTAGTCTGTAAAGACTTTTGTAAACGTTCTGATGCAATCCGAGTAACCTGGTAGGGCACACACGCAAATAAGTGACAAAAATAGCTGGTCCAAAGGTAGATCAAGCGCGTATCTAGAGTCCGACTGTCCGAGAGCGCTGAGCAGGTCGCAAGTCACACACCTCGTGGCGTTGCGAAGCTAAATGAGGAGGCAGTCGTAATATAATACACCTTTTCACCTGACATTTTCAAATTGATCAATATCTTCTCTCCCCGGGACTCGGATTGCTTACCACACTTTCATCATTCTGATAACGAGGTCGCACTCAATTTATCAGTGCCTGCGTCCTGCTAAAAATTGCCCACGTGCAGGAGCATGAGGTGAGGGATCTGGTCCGACGTCGGCAGGTGAAGCACCGACGATCTGACATTGGCAACCGCTATGGAGAACATTGATGTAGGTCCGTGTACCACCCGCTTTTTCGTGTTTCCGTCGGTTGTTGTATGTGATTGACAAGTCCATCAAAAACAAGGTCAAGAGTCGCCAGAGTACTCACTGTAAGTCGATCAGAGGAAGTATACTATGAGCCTCTTCGGACGGGGTTCACACATCCAAGTATCGAGACTCGACCCGCAGCAGAGTTGTACGGGAAGTGCATCAAGCATGACCGTGAACTCCAACCATACTTGACTTTCCCATTTCATCACGCACTCCATTTGCGCACCACGGTATATCCTCGGCTTGTGTGAAACATCCTGAGGCCCAGAACGCAGGAACAAAAACTTCGGAAGAAAGAACGCAGATCCGTAGCGAGTGGAGGAGGGAACACGTGGGAATACCGTACATTGAACTGGAAAAAAATAACGATAATTTAGTATCTGCATGGGAAGTTGTATACAAATGTGTGTTCTCCGGTACTATGTGACAACGAAAATCATAGCCCTCTGGTATGTCCACTGACTCTCACAAAATCTCCATCTGAATCTTCTCATCCCCCTCCCAGTCCTCCGAATCGCTCCACATGACATCCGCGAATGCAATGGGCGTCGCGCCAGGGGTGCGGCGATATAACGATAACGAGCGTAAACCAAACCCGCTGTCGAGTCCGTTTCCGTGGCTAACTTGAAGAGTACTGCAGGCATATACCTCCCGTATGCTCATGATGAATCTAGGCGCCAGGGTATACAAGGGTACCAGCTCGAGGATGAACAGCAAAGTTAGCTGCCATCCTCCGCTTGGAATCTTGCGCGCGAAATACAATATGTTGACGATGTCGTACAGAAAGATGCTGTAACAAAAAGTATTGTTAGCTTGTGCTTTAACCTCTTTATTTGCATGGCAGTTGGTAGCGGCGGAGGGAAGGCGGGAACTTACGCAATGAAGTAAGCGATGCCCTGTTTGTAGAGCAGGGTTATGTACCGATTGAGCTGCCACTGCTTCGTGGCGCGGTACATCTGAAGCGATTGCCTCCCGAATTGGCCAATCGCAAGCACACACATCACAGCACCGAACATAACTCGGGCGCCGATAGCCACATCGGCCCAAAGCAGCGAGGTGCTCACACTGATCGTGCAATATGACAGGTCCGGTACATGATGAATGATCGCTAGATGATAGCCAGTCGGTAATGATGTCGGCAAACAATCAATGTAACGTCTACGCACTCGACATTTTCGTTGACAACAAGGCTATAGCGACGATCATGGAAATGATCTCGAAGGCAAAAAACACAAGGAGTGTTCCCAGAATCAGTTTCGATCGACCATACATTACCCATACACGGAGGATCATCGTTCCTGGTCATCATCTCGGTTTAATTACTCAGAGAGTGATCGGACAGCAACCTACCATCGGCTGCGTTAATGAAGAAAAAGAAAGCCCAGGAATTCACATTGGCACCAACGACACCTGGGAACCATCGATGAATAAGTACATAGAGAAACTGGGAGGGTGCGCTTACAACTATTGGACAGATATCAGATGGGCGACATGACGTAACGAATACGTACATCTATGGGCACAGATGTTGATCTATTTGTTAGACAGAGGTATAGGAGGGAAAGCACCTTTGCGGTGTCGGGGAGGAAGGTAGTTCTTACTTGTGGCAACGTCACAATCTGAATAATCTCAAATACCAAATGTAAGACATACTGAACATCAGAAATCTGATGGATCTTCGGTGTTAGTATCCAATACGTCGAGTAACAACCATCGACGCACATGAGGCCAAGAAGGCCAACATAGCGAACCTTCAATACAAATTAGCTGAGCGGATGGTGCTGATGCGCTGCGACATTCGATACATACGAGAATGAATAGCACTGTCATCCAGGTCCAACGCTTGTTCTGTAATTTCATCAGGAACATCTCATCTTGACAAACGTGTCTACTGACCCAGATGTATTCGACCTACGTAGATTGTCAGTAATTATCATATACTACAAGAGATGCACGGCGTTGTACCTCGTTTGAGAATGTAAGGACTGTCCGCGTAAAAGTAAAAGTTAGTATATCGCATCAGGATAGATTCGGAACATCCCGCTCACCATAATCATATCCGACGGCAGTGAGGACAATGACTGCAATGAACTTATGATGACGACTTCGTATGAGCAAGGAAGAGCATACGTGACATGTAGTTGTTCAACTGAACATTGGCCAAGGCGAGCGGTATAATTGGGGCAGTAAACATGGTCTGTCAGTGGAAGGACGTGGGGAGATACCAGAAGGGCAGTGTATTCTGATCGCTAGATTGATCTCTTAAGACTCTCGTCAGAGCTCATTGCCGCATTCGAGCCTTTATTCGGACACCGAGCCATAATAGTCCAAAGTTGGTGGGACCGAGAAATGACTGCGCGTTTCGAAAGCATTGATTAATGTCTATAGACACTCATATCAAAATTAATTGCCGCATTCAACCCGTTCGAACTCACTACCCCAGTCCGAATTCGGGAGCAGGACGATGTATGACGTGGCCACGGTCGTAAACATGTCTGGACAGATCAAGGTTAGCCCCGGAAATATAGACTTTCGGCTCCCTTAACTTACGGGGTGAGCAAACACATCAAGCATATGCCAAGGATCAGATAGCAATATGGGCAGGGATTCGGGAGGATACTAAGCAACTTCAAATTGACATGACCCTTCGAAGGACTGCTTCGAGTACGGGCTTAAACAGTATCCTCTGAATATCTACGAGTTGATCCTACCGTGAACGTTCAATGGCGCTCTTCGGATCACCGTTTGATCCCGGATTACCTACATTATTCGCCAGACACGTTGCCACAGAGAAATGGACCCCGTCTCGGGGCCGCTTCGAGCACTAACCTGGGAGTTATTTTGGGGGGCAGCCCTCGAACGGATCAAGCCGATTTGAGAGGCAATTTCGCTCTAATTCAGACGGCGGTTCTCGGTCCTACCGAATTACCAACATAGACCAACGATCAAGCCACAAAAGAACGTAGGCTCGATCATGTGAGAAGATTGGCGAGGTCGTAGAGTTCTGACAATAACATAAGTAACTAAATATCTCTCGTTCGGGCTAGCAAGCCATCACGCAGGAGAGTTTGTCGAGAACTCTGTAATAAAGATTCAAACCCCGACAACGCCGGAAAAACGGCCCAACTCGGAACAGGTACGTCAAAGTATAAAGGGACGCTAGATAAGGAAAGTTACTATAGAAAATGCCTCGTTTCGAAATTCGGGAGCCCTCGAAGCATAAAGAAAACCGTTCCGTCCTATCATAAATTGCGTTGTCAACAGTTTGTACCTTGCTAGCATCGACTTCAGTCGGAGTGAACAACGCGCGGCGTCGGCGTTTGAACCTGATTACCCCAAGTCGCCATGCTCGGCTTAGCATCGTGATGCTCTGGATGTGGGAAGATCGACGACACCCTATGACCCGGCGATAACATAAATGATATATCCCTTGGTCGGGTTTGATGCATGATGGGTGTCCGAGTCGAGGTAATTGGAACTCAGGTATGTATTACCTGTCACCGAGCGTCGGCGTCCAGACTCTTAGATCGGCTTAGGTGTCCTCCCCAATCTGTGTAATCGAAGCGGCCCCGAAACAGGGTCGATGATATTGCCTCTATCCTACTTCGTCTGCGAGCAATCATCGTAGTTCATGGTATCAAAACAACATATAGATGAGATAGTAGTGCTACCCTGATTCACCCCGCCGCGTCGTTCTGCCGAAGTAGCAACACAAAAGGAGCACGTCCTCATCATCGTCCGATCCTTGTGCGTCTGTGAGTTCCGGGACATGTCTCGGCTTTGCCTGCCGGGTGTCCTCGACTGGTGCTGCCGTAGCCTCATTATGGTTGGCATCGCCAACGATCGCATCTTCATCTCGGTTGGCAGATAACCCAAGACCCTGTGTAGTTCTGACAGTCAAGATAACTTTTTCAAGTGAGGGGCTCGGATAAGCTTGCCTGCACAAGGCGTTGGAGCCGACTCCTTGGGCGCCCTCTTGCTGGGGATGCTGAGGTATCCAAGGCTTCATCCAGCTTGTGCTTCCTCCGCTTGCTCCACAAGCCTATGACAAAGGTGGATTCTGTTGTCCGTTCCCTTGCAGTAGAGTGAGGGTTCGTCTGTCCTACATGGAGAGATGGAACAGTAATTGGTGACCGGGATCGAGATCGAGGATACCGACCACATATCCGACTCTGTGATCTTGACTTTCAGCGCCGGACCAAAAGAGGTACGTAGTTGACTCACTCGGATGGAATTCAAACTACTTGGAGAGGGTGGTAGCGGTATCATAGCCGGTGAGAGGGGGAGGGGAGGGAAGGGGGGCAACCTGAGCTGCAAACTTATCAGGGTACCTGTGCGACTCGCAAAAGGTCGACTCACTGGAGGAAAATGAGGAGAAAGCGGGAGCGGTGGGACGATTGTGGGTGATCGAGGGAGAACATCTGACGAAGGTCGACCAAGGACATCGATGGCATCCCACACCCATATCCTAAAGTCACAGCATCCAGATATAAGATATCGACCATCGGAAGAAAAGTCAACCCAGGAGACATCGTTGGCATGTCGGAGTGGGGGACCGCCAAGCCGATGTGTCTCCAGGTTCCAAATTTGAACGACGGGATGAGCGCCGGCGGCAGCAAGAAAGATGCCATCGGGAGATACAGCGATAGCCCAGATGATGCTACTCCGATGGGATTTCATGGGCTCCCCAACTTGTCCACCGGTGGTGATGTCCCATACACGCATCGTGCCATCGGCGGATGCAGTGACGAGTCTTCGACCGTCGGGGGTATACACAACGCAAATCACATCGCTCTCGTGGCCTTCTAGAGGATGAAGTAGCGTCTGACCAATGTCAGAATCAGAGATACAGACTGTCTTGTCTGTTGCAACGCTAGCGATTTCGAGACCATCAGGGGAATAAGAGAGGGCATATAGATTGCCATTGTGTGATCTGAAAGGGCCAGCGACTAATTCACCTGTATCTGCATCCCATATGCGTATCGTATCGTCGCCGGTGGTGGCGATTCGCCGCCCGTTGGGCGAGAATGCGACACACCACAAGCCAGCGACATGTCCTTCCACGGGTTCATACGCGAGCTCGCCATTCGCCACTATCCAAACCCGCAACGTTCGGTCCTCCGACACACTGGCAATTCTTTCACCGTCCGGGGAGACGGCGACAGAGCGGACGACATCCGTGTGACCAGTCAAGGGGTCCCTTGTTTGTAGGCCAGTTTCAACATCCCATATTCGAACAGTGTTGTCCCATGACGAGCTGGCGATACGGCGATTGTCAGGGAAGAAGGCAACGCATCTGACAGCTGCGGTGTGGCCGACCATGGTTCGAATTGGGCGGACGTGGTCGGGCCTACGGAGACGGGCAGCGGCGGACAACATACTGCTCAGAATACTAAGAAGAAGAGGCAGACTTGCCTGGACGACGAGCGCTCCTGTTCGGGCCGACTCCGAAGGCGCTTGTAGTCGTGGTGGTCCGTGGTCAAACGTTTCTTAACTTGGTCCTCAGTGTGTATCAACCGATCCGCCCGCACAACGTAGCCCCTTTACGTGAGACTCGTATAATCTCGACCCCGATCGCTCTGGAGGATACGCACCGCGGCCCGGGTCGGGCACGTGTGACCAAGTTCAAGTTGAAAGGGCCGCTCTTCATCCTCCCTAGACCACACCACCATCTCAAATGTTGGCTGGTTGGAACTAATCCCGTTCAACTGGCTCGTTTTCACTCGCCCGATTGTTTGCTGCTCCAAACGGACACGTCAATGACCTGAACCCAGCTGTGTGCTCTTCTCGGGCCTTCTAACCGTCACACACGCTTTTCCTCCGAAGAATCAGCGATTTTTGCTCTCGGCAAGAGATACATATACCGTGACTTGCGGAGACAAGATCGAAGGCGAAACTGGCGTCATAGGTGCGTCGACCCGTCACCGATCAGCACTTCAGATCTCAAGACCAACAGTATCTACACCGGGCCCGTCTTCGATGACGTGCTCTCAATCCACCCTCCCTGCCAACTAAAGCACCACCCAGAGCCGACTAACCCTGGCAAGTACACATTCCATGCACCTCACCCCTATACTCAGAGCGACTTCTCTGATGACCGAATATTATAGCCGTCTACCGGATGTGGCTACGATCCACAACCCACCCGAGTTCCTACGACTAGCTGGCATCCAAACAGTGTATCAACCCATCATGCGCTGCCCACCTTCGGAAGTGCGAACGTGGACACGCTTATTGGACCCTTCCGTGAAGCATACACATACGGCGTCCGCATCACGCATGTCTTTGAATAGTAAACTCGCTTTGGTTTGTGGGATTCATATACCATTGACACCTACATCTGTAAATTGCCGTGTCGGATGCTACTCCAATTGGGAACGACGGTCGAATTTCCAGCTATGACCTTGAATTCAATTGGTTGGCAAGACAAGTTGAAATTCTAGTTGCAGGGGTCACGGGCGAAATGGGGCGACGCGGTCACCGGACTTGAGATCCCCAGGGAGTTACCATATCTTGTCGTGACTGTCGTGAGGTGATATGACGTGCCAGTCAGGCTACTCGCATCGGCGTGCACACGCAGGGGAGACCGAAGCATTCATAGACCCACAGCAGACGTTTCCAAGAAACGACACGTCATACTTGATGACATCCTTGTCGTGTCGACGTGACAGTGTGAACGGTCTTCGTCAGCAGTCAGCATCAACATCGCCGAGACACAGAACTTGTGGGTCGCTGTCGCGACACGGGGTGGGCGCATCCGGCGTCCGCATGTGGGATCCACGAGGCACCTGTGCACTGATTTAGGGCCAAGGGTCTCAGCTCGAACCAAACCTCGCAACTGCGAGCCAGAAAGTAAAAAGTGTAACACCAAGGTCGAATCATTGGGCACCACCGGGAACCTGTCAGGCACAGAGACTCATCGATAGAGTCAGACTCATGACCTATCGGGTGTTTCAGATCTGCCAGTGAGACAACCCTGTCGTAAGAAACCAGTAAAGTAAACCTAACCTAACCACTGGCATGTCTACGCACCTACATTACGAGAATCAGAGGCACGCACAGCAAAGACATCACTTGCAGCGATTCAGCACAGCCTAGAGATGCATACTTACCTACCCTTTTAGTACGGGGTGGGGCTCGAGACGCCATCATGACGTTACCAGGTTACAGCCCGTCAGTCTCGGTCTCGCGACGATCGGGTGTCAATTTCGCTGGAACAGGAGGTGAATTGGTACAAATGCAAGCAGCGCAAATAGATCATACGACGCTGGGAGTGCAGGAACTTTGCCACGAGGCAGAATAAGAAACTATTATATTCGCCTAGGAGTACTGACAAGTTAGCACTCCCACAAAGTAGAAACATGAAATCTTGGAACGATGGAAGAGATATGTTACATCACCAGAAAACAAGGTGAAAACACAACCTGGCCAGGCAGGTGACAAGGGGAGATATTAATAACCGAGGAAGAGAAAGGGAGTAATCAAAATTTGATTCCACGAGATGATAGAAATCACTCTGCATTGATAGACGAGAAAGCAAGTGGCAATAAACGCCGAGTGTACCACCTACACAAGAAATCAAGCGGCAAAGCTGGACAATAAGGATAGGAGATCGACGAAATGTCATGAAAATTAGATAAATAGCGATACGTGCGGATCCCCGTTCCACAACATTCGTAATTCAAGCGCGTGGAGTGAGTGATTCCATGGATTGCGTGACATATGAAGACAAGCGTATAGATTACCGTCGTCGCTGTCGTCCAGTTGGATGTGTGGTTGATACAAATGAAATTGATACAACATTCGTTCTGCTCATGAATGGATTGCTGAATAGACGTTGGAGATTCGACGCGTAGATGGCGATTTGTCCTGGAGCATTGAGCTCCAGGAAGTTAGCGGGACGAGAGGTCGATGCTTGCTCCCAAGCTACTTCCAGTCTTCTCGTGCCGCAGCCCGTCACCGTGGTTGTATGGGGTCGTTAAATGCTGATGACGGTGCTGCTCTTCCTCAAAAAGTTTTCGTCCCAGGTCTGCACGAAGATTTGCACCCAATCCGGACTTCAGTGAAATCGCAGAACGGGGTACAGTCGCCCCCGCGGGTGAAGGTGAAACGTTAATGAAATCGTTTAGATTGAACGGGACATTGCCGGGGGTGGGCGGAGCTTGTGATGGAGGGAATAGACTGTCTGTTTGTCCCGGAGAAAGTGGTGCTCCAAGTAGGTGAGATGATGTAGGAGAACCCGCAGATACAGGTGTGGGAGGAATGACCGTTGGCTCCATGGGGGCAGCAGGACCCAACGGTCCGGTGCTGTCACCCGTGACGTCAGAATGGTGTAGTTGCGTCGAGGTCTGGGAATTTTGGATCCCTGGCATGGTGTCAATGGTGAGGTTGCTCTCGCTCCGCAGCGGGCTTCTTCCATCATCGCCAGCGAAAAGTACCCGCCCCTTGGCACGAAGCGAGCCGCCGCCCAACGCTCGAAATGCAGTCAAGTCCTTTGCATCTCTATCTTGAGTGGTAGAGGGGCGTACAGGGGAGGGTGATGTATGCAGATATAACATTAAGTTGGCTGCTTCTTCATCATCAGCTCGTGGGGTAGAGTGAACGTTCTCAGAACTCGTTCGAGGGGGAGTAGTGGCCCTCGCTGCAGCTGGAACTGAAAAGGAAGATTCTGCAGATGGCAATAGTGAGGAGGGAGCTGTGGTGGTTCGGGTAGAGCTTTGGGCATATTGCGACAGAGAGTGGAACGAGCCTTCCGATCCAGCCGACAAAGAAGAACGAGGTGATGATGCACTAGCAATTGATGGGCGTGACTGGAGGAGTGACGTGAGAGTGGCCACAGCCTTCCTCTCTACATCAGCCGCTTCCTCCGCGGATTCCTTCCGCTTTCCCTTGCTGTTCTTTGCCTTGACGCGTGACGCCTCTTCCTTTCGGCTACGCGACTGAGCGCGTGTTCCCTCAGCAATACTACGTGCTGCGTGGCCGGAATTGCTTCCACGGTATCCTGGGCGTGGGCGAGATCCGGCCGTCGAACGAAACGGCGCCGGCACAGGAGGATCAGCTGAATTGTGTACTGTACGTGCTTGCTTCAGCGGGGGTGGTCCGAGAAGAGCAGTATAGAGGCTCTGCGAGGAACCCGAGGAAGATGGAATGGCCGTGGGATAATAATGGGAACGCGAAGGAGCGGTCGTCGATGACGCGGATAGGGCAGGGGAAAGGGCGTTACCAATCCTGCGTGTCGAGCTACCCTGCGTAGCAGGGTTATTATAATAATTGTCAATGCCAACAGCCTTGCGCTTGGAACCGATCAAGCGAGGTGGGGCAACCGACGTTGCATGGGTCCTGGCTTCGAGATCGTTAAGTGGAATATGTGTAATGTTATGAGTAGCTTTGTAAGAAGCATATGACAGACGGGCGCGGAGGCCACGAACTACCTAAGGGTGAAACAGGAGGTTAGCGGGTGTCAAGGGGTCCACTCGAGATGCCCAAGACACGAGTACACAGCAGGCCTGGTAAGAATGCCCAACGTTGTACAAGCACCTCGAAGAGGCGGAAGTACGGCTGCAGGCGCGACCATTTGGTGTGCCAACGCGTCGCGCGGGTGCTAGGGAACACGGGACTTACAACGGATATTTCGGCGCTGGCCAGAAACTTGCGAATAGCCTTCTCTCTCTCCTCTCTCTCCAACGGATCGGTTTCCGTTGAGAGGGATGGGCTGTGTGGTTGTGCGTATGTCATGGGGGGCGACGCAGAGGTGACGGAAGACGACGAGGTGACCATTGGCGCGCGTCGGCCGATGGATGGGGAAGAAATATGTACAAGCAGTACAGAGATATACACCGCACGCTCTAGTGAGCGACGTGGGGACAGCTTTGGGCGCTGTAGTGGGCGGCGATGGAGATGCGCTGTCCGCTGTGTGAAATGGTGAGGAGCGCGTTAGGGAGAAGCCACGCGCGACGCGCTGGTCTTATTCATCCTAATTCCCACGCTTTTTATACCCAGAATGTTCCGATTTGTGCCTGATTCCGCATGTAAATATCCTACTTTGATACATATTCTGAGGGAGAATTCCCCCCCATATTAAAACACGATGAGAACACGACGAGGCGTCTGACCAGGGTGTCTTGTTCTTACCAGGGAGGAGACAGACGTGTACGGCGTGTACAGCGTCAACGGGGCGTGGCGAGTGCGGCCTGAAACAACCGGGTGATGCGTACCGAGTGGCCCGAAGCACCAGAAGTGAGTCCGACTAATTAGAAGAGGGAGATTCCGAAATTCACGCGAACGTACAGGTTCATAACAGACAGATATGGATTGGCGAGCGTGATATCAGTCCACGAGGGACTATATCAGCTGATATCCTCTCTCATCAAATCCGTCATCCTAAGGGAGCACCACTCCTTCCCTGCGAGCCTTCATCACGATCGGAAGACTTGTTGCCGGATCCGCCGATAGTTAGTTCTAGTTCATCCCAATACCATCGTGGCAAGAGCCCCACGCGATTATCACCTCCTATCACGTCTTCCACCCCTGAAGCATCAAGGATCATGACAGTGACACCTACCTTAGGCGTAAATTTTACGCGCCAGACATCTTTCCCTGTGTCCACAGGAAGACTGTTGTGCAGGAATGACAGAAATTTGTCCCCCCAGGCCAGGCAGAGGAGGGGGTCCCACCCCCCAGGCTTACCCCGAACAGATCGGGGTATCTCAACAGTCCGGAATGACTGGATCGTAACGAGTTGTCCGGATGGCTTGCGAAAACCAACGATGATTTCCTGTCCTCACGGATCAATCATGATCATGCTGTTGACAGGGCTATAGATTGGCGTACCGGTACCCCCAAAAGGAATGACTGAAGATAAAACTTGAGAAGCTTTCTGGACATGACTAAGCTATCTGTTTCCATCGAACGACCATGGGGACATACTTTTCGAATCTAGTTTCGTCTTGAGCTCCCCTGATAGTCAGGGATGTCTTTAACTCCACGAAATTTGCCGTATTTCTAGAGTATTTTCCTGTATCGCCCAAGTGTGCGTTCAGTCCTCAGTCCGAGGCAAAACACCGTGAGTTACGAGGCGTACCACGGACACAGTCAACCTCCCCTCCAATGACAATTCTCCGATCGCCGAGTTTGGTTTTCACGACGCTGCACCACTGAACGTTAGTGTTGACGTCCCCACCCCAGCCTTGAGCATGAGACGAGGTTTCTCGATACCCTGGAGTCGATGTTGTGCAATAAGACTCAAATGCATAACCATAGTATGTCTGACGCCGTTGTCGTGGCTCCATCTCATTTCTGGATACGAGTTGAGTAGAGTACTGCAATGGAGAGAAATACCCTACTTTTCTTTCAGCTTGGCATCGCTCAAGTGCTCTTCAAAGTAGAAGGTCCCACCAACGCGCATGACATTGAGTTCCCAGCTGTCCCTTTCTTCATAAGGTGCCGCAAGGATCCTCTCTCGCAAGAGTGGGTGAACCAATACGAACAATCGTATCGAAGGAATGATGTATCTTACTTGGTCATAATCCCTCTCCAGCTTACGACATCGGTACCAGGTACCTTCGAGGAAGGTCCCTCACACACGCTCTTCTTGAACCTTGACCATGCCCGCAAGAGCGTGTCCAATCGACCACGTTCATCGGGTCGTCTGATCCACCTATCATATCCATATTCGAGGTTAGCACCACGGGGAGGGTCTATATAGTAACGCAGTGCAGAGTCATTGAATTCGAGGACGTGCTCAGGGGTGTACGAGAAAGCGAGCAGTTGTGTTGGTTGTTGAAACTGTGGGGGCTTGGCAGGTGCATGTGAAGGGCTTGGGTATGCCAGGGTGATGCCGGATTGTCGCATACGAGCAGAAGGAGGCCCTCCCTCCAACTCAACGTCGTCCGCCTTTCGTTTTTGTGCCATTGAAAGGGATTGTTATCTGTTACACGTGGACGAAGAGGTGAAAGAGGTTTGTTGATTTTCAAAGCCGTTGCCAAACATGACCACGTGGCCAGGTAAGCCACGGTTTCTACAAAGCATCCGCCAACTCAGACCGTTGCTATTTCAGTGCGATGAGCCTGCTACACAAGGGATCCAGAATGGGTTTCGTAAACATTATTACTGCAAGGTGCGAATCTTTTTGTAACCTTTCAACGTACTAATTCAGTTTATCTTAGGAAGGACACGCCGCAGCACACCACCAAGCAGGTTCGAACCCTCTCAGGAAATGCACGTCTTGTCGAGCCCCTGTCGGCCCGTCGGTCACCTCGTGTGTGCCTCGAGGATCGAATGAATTGCCCTTATCACCTGCGCCTCTTACGCGATTGTCTACCAGCTCCCCCCGACTAATTGCCCCACTGACAGTTTTCCTCGGATGTGAATCTGAAACGCGAGTTGATTCTATGCCACAATCACGACGAAGACGCAGCTTACATCCTACTTGGGGGTCTGTTATCGGCTCAAGAAGTCGTCACGAAGCACGAGTGGCGGCGAACGCGGTTTGTGATACTGATGTCACGCGACGCACATGTTTATTATTACTTTCACGCGTCGTCGCTCGTGGGTATAGCCGAGACGAACTACGATGTACTTGCCCCTTCGAGTAAGTAAACGTTCATCTTCCTTTCTCACTCCGAGTAACTCCGAGTCCCCTCAGTGGGATGTGGCCTTCCATCATCGTTCGGCCCTTGGGTCTGGGCCAGGGTTAATGATCCTTCCGGTATCTTCAGGACAAGGCCGGGAAATACTATTCAAGTCCTTTGCTTTCTCGACCCGGATCACGTCACCAGCCGAGTGGGGCGATGCCCTCCCAGCAGCGCAATTGACCTCATTTAATGTAACACGATTTTAGTGCATGTCTGCGCCCCCATGCTTACTCGGCCCTTTCATAAGCCAACGGTGGTATAAGCACGGGCGACCTCTTTCTCCTGGCCAGACTTCCATTCCCTACCCTGACGAACCCGCATGATATTTTGTGCGTTATACCCGTCCTGTGCGTCTTATTGCTCGCGACTGACCAATCCACAGTTTCTAGAAAACCAAAGACCACGAGTCTTCCCCCCGGTTGGCCTTCACCATACCATAACAAATGCTCCCAGCGCGACTGCATCTTTCCGAACAGCCCGCAGACCGTCAAAGGCGTCTATCAATGCCGTGGTGTCCCCGGCGGCTTCTACTGCGAAGGAACCTACAAAGTCTCTTCGTCGCGTGCCCAAGATACTGAGCGTTACCTCAAGGAAATGGCCGTGGCACGCCGCTCTGCGGAGGAGGAGCAGCGGAAGCGAACGATATCCGAGATGCGTAGACCTGATCCAAACCTTTATCGACGGGGAAGAGACGCCTCCAGCCACGTCGATAGAAGAAATCCCGTGTACACTCATACTTCAAATCGCTCCAGCCAATCTTCACGACCTAGCGACGTTGGACGGCCACAGCAGTTGCCATCTAGACGCCCGTCGTACACCGGGCACAGACCCTCTTCTTCTCAGGTCGAGGCAGAGTACATAACTGATCAGATTATGATGCATCTTTACCCAGAACGAAAGATACAGCCGAGATGGTGAGTCAATACTCTGATCCTCATCAGAATCAGGAACTCAAGCGCGCCACCTCAGGATATGATTACGCTTTTTAATCTGCACATATATGCGTTTACGTTGATTCGGAGCATTACACCCACAACTCTTATGACTCATTATTTTATTGTACATGATACTAGCATTCACGCATTAACTTAGCGTACACTTAAGTTGTACCATCTTACCATGTGTACTACTGAACAGCTGGTCTGTCTTTGAAAGCGACCTCATACATTGGCGACGGGGCTGCGTCACGGACAATACGTAACGTTATACTACTCAGTACTGATCGATGATCCACAACTCCACAGTTCTGTGTACTTGCCGGTGCATAAGCTATACGCTCGCACGGCGATACTAGTACTGATATCATCAACACTACCATCTCAGGTATCAACTTCCGTCTGTTGAATAAGTTGTGCAGCGCGAGGAGACCTCGGCGCAATCGAGAACGGGTACGGTTTCGGGTGACTGATGCCAAACTCGTCAGCCACAAGTCTCCGAGCGCATCGGAAACACGCACATGATCACGCCCGGCGTGTACTGCGGAACGACGTCGATATCGTGTCCTTGCGCGTCTTTCGCCTTGTGGACGTCGAAGACTGTCAAGACAGAGACCATGGCTATCCAAACAGCTGCTTCCGCCAGATACTTTCCAACGCAAATCCTGTGCAATGCAATGAGTACCCGATACGCGATCGTGGACGCGACAACGCGACACGCTCACCTGCGACCAAACCCAAACTGTTGCTCCCCGATGTCATCGGTGAGGCGCCCGTTAACGTCAAGAAAGCGTTCGGGCATGAACCGCATCGGATCGGGATACTTGGATTCATTATGTGTCATCGACCTGCGTCCAACCACGCGTTCAGCCCAAACAACACACACGTCGTCTCGCTGGTACGTACCAGATATTTGCAAATACGATCGTGTCTAGAAGTTATATCCTCGCATGAGCAGGACGCGACGCTAGACACGAACGCGTACCTACCCTTCGGAATGAAATACCCTTCGTACACGTCATGCGCCGTTGTCATGTGTGGCACGCCTGCCAGGCACCCTGTCAGCACCATGATATGACGTGGGACGAAAGCAGGCTTTACCGAGCGGTGTGACCTGGCACCATCGGAGTACTTCCCGGTACGTCGCCTCGAGGTAGACCATCGACTCCCTGTCCGTAAAGTCTGGCATTCTGCTCCCTCCCGTCACGCTGTCGATCTCTGCCTGCGCCTTCTTTTGGACGTCCGGGAACATGACCATCGCCATCATAAACGCCGAAAGCGCGGAAGACGACTATGATCAGCGTACGTGAGTATATCCAACCTGACACCATAACCATGGACGCACCGTTTCCACCGCAGCTAACAGGTGGTACGAAGACGTCAGACGACCATCCATCACACGCCGGTGTGACTCACCCGCATACGTCGTGCCCGCGACAGACTTGATCACCACTTCCTCTTCGTCCTTCTCGATCATCTCCGACACCATCGAATGCGGCGCGATGCCTTCCGCCATTTGCTTCCGCACGAAATCGAACGGCAAGTCTCGCAACTCGCGCGTCAACTTGCGGCAAATTTTGGCGTATTGCTTGAACCCTGCCCCAGGACACCATTCGGGCAGATGTCGTACTGATCCACATCGTTGCATGTCAGTCTCGCCCACGTCGACGTTGGCGGAAAGAAACGATGGTACGCACACACGGGGAAGGTGTTCACGAGCGCAGCACCAGGGAAGAAACAGTTGGTCAACATCTCGCTCGCCCGGTCCGCGATCGACGCGAACAAGTCGTGTCGCGGTGCCATCTCGTAGCCATACGCGATCTCCATGATCGTCGACGCGGTGAACCTGCCGACTGTCAGTCGCACCAACATCAGACGCGCGTCACGACTGACGTTCGAAGATGAATTTCCATGTCTTCGGGTGCTTGCAGGATGTTTCTGGTGAGCTGATGCACTTTGTGAAGCTGTATGCCCCTGTAGCCGATCATGGCGGTTTGATTCAGCGCGTGGTGCATCGCCTTGCGATGTTTTCGCCAATACGGGCCGTACGGGATGAACCCGACGTTAAATTCCCATCCCATCCTAGTGCATTGTTAGTCTGGACATGCAAGGTACGCATGTCACTCACAGAGTGACCATAGGTACCTGCGGTCGATCGGAGTAGTTCTGAGATCGCTTGTCGAGCAAATCTTCGGCGATCTTTTCAGAGTTGATCACCAATATCTTTTGACCGAGGATCTCGAGGTATAGCAAGTCGCCTAACATGCGAGACGCGTTTGTTAGATCGCGGAATCAAGCATAAGACATAGAACAACACGCGTACCATATGTCTTGCTCCATTCAGCGTATGTCAACCATTGTGCCCCTAGGTCTTTGATTCCGAAAAGGTTCCCAACAATCGGAAGCCGGGTTGGTCCAGGAGGCAGAGGCAGGCTTGCTGGATTATCTCTCCTCCTCTTGATAAAATTCTTCAGCCAGAGAAGACCTAGGAGCGAGATAAGGGTGAGTGTGACAAGATGAAGCATATCGCCGAGCAGAAGTGATCTGAACTAGGCGTACTCCATGACCCAAGGATCTATATAGCAAGAAGATGTGACGAGAAGATAAGCAGCATGCTAGCGTTCGCATTCATGTTTCACTTTGCCGAGTACCCTTCCTTGATGGCCGTGCTGCAAAAGTGAGACATTTGACCGCACTTCGGCATGTTACGTAGCGCATCATATGAGATGCTATTCAAGAGGTGATGTGGAAAGCCGCAGGATGTGAGACATCCAGAATGCAATCGAACGTCTGAACCATAAACAACGATAACGATACTGTACAAAGATCCAGTGAGCCCATACAGTGGCCTAAAATCTTGTCAAGTATGAGACGACACCACAGCAACCAGTGCGCCACTATGCACCCTTTTCGTAAGGCGGTCCCTGTCATCTGTCGACTGCCGACGCTTTCGTCCAACCGAGGACCGGGGAACAACGAAATACTGCTCAATGGAGGGTCTCTTGGACCTGGGCGAAGTTGATTGGGCTGATTGCGTGGGAAAGGCACCCGATGTAGGACTGGTTGGATTGGAATGGACGAGTGACTCGATCGTCATGGGTGGTGTGGCGGGATCTTTGGATCTCTTTTTATACTAGACAAATTGCGTACGTGACATGCCAGAGCTCATCAATATACATGCCACTTACTGTTTCCAGTTCCGGTTTGCCCCGCCATTTCGCGACAGCTTCGCAAAAACGGACGGCAGCTCTTTCAACAGGCTCGGCGGGATAATGCCATGCCAGATCTTCCATATGCGTCGACAGATCGGGCGTCAGCGATGGGACAGCGTAGAACTGGAGTTCGCATGATCAAATGTGAGACACATCACGCTGAGCGAATGCTTACCCTCCGCAATCGTTCCTTCATTTCAGCTTCAAATTCAGCCTCTGCGTCTTCCCTACGCGGTGATATGCCATTGGCCGTGGCATTCAGCGATGGGAACATAATCTGCGCCGCATCTTTCAACGTAGGAAGGTCATCCGGATCAAACCACTCGAATACTGTGTCAGTCTCGTCTTCGTCGTGCGATGGGTCATCTGCCATCCCTAGCCCGACCGAGAGGAGACAAGAAGCAGCGTCGGGTCCCCTCCATCCACCAGTCAGGTACCCTTCCAAAGCGGCCCGAGTGAGAAGGCCTGCAAATAGCATATACCAGTCTCTGGATGGCCGGAGGGGACTTGCTTCGCTCTCCGATTGGGCTTTGCGAGCTTGGATAGGGGATTGTGGGGACGTAGAACGCAACCCTCCAGATCTCTCTCTCAGGAAATCGCGTTCATACTCTTCCTCCCCAAGCTCTTCACCCAGCTCCATCGCAACGAGGGCCGACAAGCGCAAAAACCGAGGAATAAGATCTGAGAGACGCGTGTTTCCTGCGCCGGAACCCGCAAAACCGGCATCTTCCACATCCTGATGGAACCACTTGGACTTTCTGCGCAAGACGCTGCCATTGACGCCGGAATGAGCGAGTCCGGAGCCGATACCACCTCCATCCTGCCAACCAGTGATCCCGCCACCACTTCCACCCATGCTCTTTCCCGACCCGATTTGCGGTGGACGCGAAGTGATCTCCCCTCCCCATGCGCCAGATCTTCCTTTGGCCGGTCCTCCTGGTGCCTTCAGAGGCTGCCTGGCTTCAACACAGATTTCACATCCGGTGTGCAGATGTCTTGGGCAGCGCAAAGCGGGCGGAGAGTTTGCTGTCGAGGGATCTGTGCCTTCCATATAATAGGCACGCACTCTGTCGTCCCAGATGACCTGAATTCCCGGCTATTTCCGTAAAGTGTTATTTTTACTATTCGGTAAATGGTAGCACGAGAAACGACGCACGATGGTCCGCCGCCCTTGTACACCTGAAACAAACATCTGGGAAGAAAATGTGACTGGTTGTGGGCAACACGCTCCAGATATAGATGCAAGGAGAATAAGGGATGGCGGGAGTACACCGGACACTCCACCCGACGATTGACTCGTGCTGGGGGAAGGCTGAGGTGACTGGTTTTGGAGCACCGGGGAGGCATTCGAGGACGAGGATTCTCCAGATCCTTTTGTCGAGTGAGAGTTGGAAACAACGATTGGGGGTGGATGATGATGATGTCGATACGGCGCGATTGGTGCTTGGCGAGCAAATAGATCGTTGATGACCGTGCCAAGTGCGAGGCGAAGTCGAACCCCATTTGGCAACGTATGGGGGTGAGACGATTTCGGCAGGGGCAGGGGATCGCGACGCTTGGGAGAGGCTGGAGGGGACTGCGGCTCCTCGCCGATGGCAGGGACGGGGTGTAAAGGCGGCGGCTGCTCAAGCATGGAAGTGACGACCTTTTCGAGGGCAATGGCGCGCAGTCGGAGACTCCTGGCCAGCGCAAAGTCTTGCTTCTGCATTCGGGTATCTTCGTGGGTGTCCCCATGCCCGGCAGCCCTGGCTTTGAGCTGATCGCCGTCCTCGCCATCGCTTGACAGTTCATCTTCTTCGTCATACTGCTCTGGACGTTCCCGGAAGCGAAACTTTGGCGAGGAGGGGCCACCCGTGCGGTCTGTCATGCCGAGTTCTGCGCGCGCCTGGGCAAATCTTGTGCGAGCGTGCACCCAGAGCATATGATCGATGATGAGCGTCCTCGTGGACTTTTCGCGGGGCGGGATTGAATGCAGATGGTGTGCATGCTTGTGTGCGGGTGCCTTGAACGAGCTCGGGCCAGCGGGTGCAGACGGCGAGGAGTGTGGTTGCGGCGGAGCTCTTGACGCGGGCTGTGTTGCCGGAAAGACTTGGAACTGGGCTTGGGTTGGGAAAATAGGGACTGGTGCACCCTGGTGGAGAGAGGAGTAAGACATGGCGTCAGCTGGGTGCAACGTGACAGGTTCCGGTTAATCTTCGTTGTCAAACACTACAGAACGCGACGAGTCGAGGTCAGAGCTATATCCCACTAGTGTCGCCGCTGTCGTTCCGGGTCATGTGGTATCAAGGTTTAACGTTTGGTCGTCATACAGTTGGTGCCAAGGCACATGATATATTCACAAAGCACCAACCAAATGTCCCCCTTCCAAGAACGAAAACAAAGACAATCAAGGGGCGATAAGTTCTGCCAAGTCAACAGGAGGTTCGTCAATGTCGAAAAACGTATATACGCTTGTAAAAGTATGTCCTGAGGGATCACAAGGTCCGGCGACACGAATGAGCTTCAAATGAAATGCACGTCGAAAACAGCACACCAAAGTTGAGTCAGTCACACAATCATCTAGCCCTTCCGAGGCAGGCCCGAGTTTGTATGCGCGAACCAACACCGTAAGGTTTCTTTTCCCAAGCCCGTGTGTTAGGGTAGAGGCGTTGATGCTAGCACATACAACTGCAAAATGTCAAAAAAAATTGCATGTGGCCATATAGACACAACGCACCGGTGCATGCGCT
The DNA here is from genome assembly GCA_038090475.1 of Wakefieldia striispora. Classification (NCBI taxonomy): domain Eukaryota; kingdom Fungi; phylum Basidiomycota; class Agaricomycetes; order Agaricales; family Hymenogastraceae; genus Wakefieldia; species Wakefieldia striispora. Next base: position 27,181 of record JBBPMU010000152.1, on the reverse strand, counting down.
CGTGTTGTAGTCACGTTTTGCACCGTCAACGCTGCATAACAGCTTCGTGCCAATGGAGCTAGCAGGTCCACAAGCGTAGTGCCTGTATCGGTGATTGCAGGTCCACCAATGATCCCAGGGACCACATAGTCGGAAGAACGGCTAATAAAGCCCATGCGAATTTGCCAGCAGCCTCGTTCTATCACCGGAAGGGACCCACACTTCGTCAATCGTCAAGTGACTTTGTCCGGTGAACGGGGTGAACAAGAGGTCGAGGGCCCTGCGAGGTAGCAGCTTTGCCAGGCTCTCCAGCAAGGTTCTTCCTGAAACTATGAGCTCTTTGGGAATGCGAGGTCAATCTGAGACTGGACCTAGCATAATGCTCATGTGAGTCACATCTAGACAACACCACGAGTAAGGCTGACCTCCTACCTCAACGTCTGTATAATACTCCGGCCAACTCTGAACCATACATCAAGGCAAAGGGACAACCGGTAAAATAGGTAATGCTCGACTGGAATGGATGGTACTTCCGATGCCTCTGACAGCTTCCAAGGCAACCTTTGGCGGGCACCCCTGAAGACAAGGTAAACTCAAGTTTGCTCGTTCAAGACGCAAAATACTCACAGGTCTCAGACGTGTCGAAGTTCACTTGTCGGTGAATGTGGTCAGGAGGATCTCACTCGTAAATTTCTGGTGTGGCTTTCCGATCGTGATGCTGTACCACATCCCGACATTCGTTCTCAAGGGAAATGTCCTCGACACCGCGCTTTGACGAGCCAGTCGAACGGGATCTCGGTGGCGTATTAAGTGGGTGGCGGGAGGCCGTATTCCGCTCGTATGTCGCAAATATGTTCTTGTGCTTCCTGCCAAAAGTCACCGGAAAAGTTGAGCAACGCGAATAGCCAGGGAAGCGAACACGCACTCACCGGCATGAGCACAGCCAACCGTTTGAGTAACTGTGTGCGGCCAAGAACAGTTCGCCCGTGGAGGACTGGTTTGACACGGATCTCCTGCCAGTGTGTAGCGTGAACGTGAACGGCACCGCAGAGGGGTCCGAAATGTCCGTTCCGAGACAGTGGGTGTGGCAGCCGAATGAAGGAATGGCGAAGAAAAACAAGTTAGGTTTCATCTCGAGGAAGAATGTTGGTGAACTAAATGTAGTCGAGACAGCGATGTGACGCGGTATCAGTATATTAGTACCTGGGTATGAGGTCATTGTGGGCTGACAGACATTGTTACACAACCACGTCTGCGGCCTCGGCGGCTGGCAAGATAGGAAGAAGCCTCCGAACGTGCCTCTACCGTTGTCTGCACCTCTGAGTTCAACGGCTCAATGGGAAAGTCCTTGAAACAGCAAGTCATGACAATATCCAACTAAACAATTCGAACGTTGCCAGCGAGTAGCATGTGCAGAACCAGGAAGACCACGAGATGACAATGCGTGTGTAAGTAATGATAGTTCGGAGTCAAGGCGGCAGCGAGCTGAGTGACTTCAGGTTGACCAACTTGTCACAAGGTGCCGATTTTGGCACGCTGCTTGTGCCATCGTGGATATGGGACTGGAATCACGTAAAATGCAGTCTACCCCCTACCATAACCCATTGATGGTGAGTGGCCCCTAATTAAGATGTTCATTTGGACTCGAAAAAAATTGCGCTCGAGGTCAAGCGACTCGAAGTTAGGTACCACTTGCTTCTGCATTCGAGTCGACACTCCATGTTTTGCCTGAAGCCTGAGAGCAGAATCAAAATAATTTCCCCGAGAACGTTATGCGACATACCATTTTTTTTACCTCTCACTCTAGATATTCGTGCCTGCGCCTCCCTACAGGACTCTTTCAAACCTTGGCATTGGTTACCATCTGTGGTGTTTGCTTCCTCGTTCGCGGATTCCTGCGGCATGCCGGTACGCACGTCTAACCTTTGTTCCGAGGTCGCTTCTCCGTCAGATCAGCGCCCTTTCAACCGACGATTTGAAAACCCACCCATTCAGCTTTTAAGTAAGCCACTTTTGTGGTCAGTGGAATTCACGTTTGACTGGGTTATCCTATTCTTGGCATCGCGTGTAGTGACTAGCAGAGAGATCATGGGTCCTGGCTTGTGCAATGTACTTGACGGCCGAGCCCAAAGCCGCTACCACTGGTGTAATTTGACACAAACGACCAGTTAGCCTGCTGGTCCGCCGGGTGTATCCAGCCTTGCGGGGTCGTTCGTCCAACCCGACTACCTTCCATGTAGGCGCTTGATTTGGTACTAGCATTTATATCCTATCGAAACACGGGGCCGTTGGTTCGTAGATTACCCGATAAATGACCCACCCGAACGCCAAGATAAATAACGGTCACCATTGATCAGGTGCTTATTGGCGAGACTTGGGCAAATCGAAGGTAGGTTACCCTCTCATTCTACTATATCACATCGCAGATAAGCGTCAAGATTTCACCAGATGTACCACCGCCGAGAATTTCATCGAGAAAGAAGCTCGCTCACGATCCTGGGAATACTATCTGTGTGTCTAACCCACTGCTATGTTTGCGAGTTTACATCCCGTGCTAGATGAACTGTCATTTTCCGGTTTACCCTCGCTGGTCATCGCATTGCCATTACCGCACGCAAACATCGTCATTCCATATCATGTCACAGAACTCAACTTTTGTAAGATCCTGCCAGCCGCCGTGTAGAGCTTTCGCAGATGTATCCCTACCGAGATGAGATGACTTCGCCCGATCCTACTTGGCGTGTTCTCTCTCAGTGCCACCGATGAGATGCTAAACAAGAATTCACCAGCGTTTCGAGCGAACAAATCACGTTAGAGAACAATTCCAACGATTCAGTACGATCTAGGTATTGGTCTTCGAGGACTGCCTCGTTTACACGATCACTGCCACATGAAATGTCACTCTTCCAGGGATACATTGTTCTCAATTTGGCTGTCTTCCTTGACGCCTTTTTAGCACGGTCCAGTGATGCAGACCCTATTCATCGATGCGAGGAAGACGGCAATCGGTGATGCCCGATGGCGGAGGTGGTCCGGGAAGATCGTTCTCATCCTACCTTTCCGAAGGACCTGATGTAAGCTTACCGGGTGAACATTGGGTTTTCGAGAGTCCCCGTCGAAGAAAAAATTCTTAAAAGACTGGTCGAATGGACACTGTTCTCCTGGTGATTCATTGGACCGCAAGTGGATCACACAATACTCATCGATATCCTCTCACGGAGCGTAATTTTTCCTTCCTGTTCCGACCAGCGTCTCTGAATGCATCAGACAAGACCCCCTAATGCAGTCCACATAAAACATAACCGTCACTCTAAATCAAGTGCCAAAAACCCTCTCCATTTTCGAGCTCCGGTCAACGTATGGTGAAGACGACGACAAGCAGTGCGGTTGGCGGTGCCAATGTTTGGCACTCCTCTGCGATGAATTTAATATGATTTTTCGTCCTGTGCCAATGCCAACATCATTGCGACGCGTCTGATGAGCGCGTCTGATGGCGGCGGGTTGGTGCTTGGCTTGGTCGATGGACAGCATCGACGGTCAAGCGTCTCTCCGGCAGACGACGAATTTGATTCAGATGAAGAACCGTCACCGGCGCCCTCGAAGTCGATGGCTCGGTACTCAGTTCTCAGATGATTCCGATTACCCGGGGCTGCTCCAGGTTGCGAAGCCGGGTGCCGGTAACCGGTAGAGGCCCGGGCCATATGGTCCAGAACCAGCCTCTGATTCGCACCCTTGACGCGCACATGATCACTCCTGGCGCCTGATCCTGGCAGCTCTGAGTCGAACGCCGCCCGACGACCACCCACTAAGCTTGGCCCCCAGATCAGCGAACACCATCGCTCGAACCCAGGGCCGATAACCCAAGTCGTGGTCTTGCGAGGATCCTGCTGACCCGCACGAGTCACCTTCGTATCGCAACGTCGCTCCTACCGACCTTCCGACCGACCCCCTCGGAATTCTGACCAGTGATCGCCAGCTTCCTTCGTCCCCCGCGCTGCCAAGTCCATGTTTAGCTCGCAGGCGCTTTGCAAACACCTCGAAAAGTATCTTATATTGCGTCCCCTCGCTTCTTCATTTTAGGAGATGAGTTTTTTCTTCTGCCCCCGTCATATCTCCAATTAAACTGGTCCCCGAGCGGCGTCGAAGCCTTACACGTGTGTCAATGAGTCCTCAATACAGCACGCTGTCGGCTCGAAGCATTCGTCCTCTCCGCATACAGCGAAGGTTGGCCACACTCGAGATACTGGATATGGGTATAGTTCATTCATTTCCTGCGGAGCACTGCCAGTGGCCGAGGCATCTATCCGCGTAGACGCTGTCAGATCCGATCAGCCTTTTCGTATTCGAATCAGCGTTGGGATGCCAAGCCACCCGCCCTATGTCTAGGACGTTCGTTGTCCAATGGCCTCTTACCAGCGTCCATCGCACAACCCAAGCCCTTCCCTCCTGTTCCTCGACCCTCGTCCCTTGGTAGTCAATTTGTTCCGCAGGTGATCTCTACGCAACGGTCCCGGATTGTTCTCAGAGACCGTAACTCCAACGTATAGCATTAAACGACGATCTATGATTGATGACGCGGACTGGCGAAGAGTGTGCGCCCGACAAGGCGTGATGACCATCCCATCCGCGTCATCCGGGTTGTCCCATCCGACGGCACAATCGCGAAGAGCGCTTCCAAGCTGAGACTGACGCGTCCCCAAATCCCCGATCCCCGACCTCCATCTCGATCACACCGAATGCCAGGGTCATCACCGTAACAATCGTCAGATCCAGTCACCGCCCCACTGTATCGCCTTCCGACGTGATCGTCACATCAAATTGCCATTGCCGTCCGCTTGAACCAGGGCCAGAATAATCACCGCACTGGGAGCGACGACGACAAAGCATATCTTTACCAAAGGGAGATGACGTCTGACACGACTGCGGTCCTGAGTCGTGCACCCATGTGCTGACGCACGATTGGAGCGACATGCTTTCCTTGAGACCCGATAGCCGTGGAACCCGACGAGAAACGGCCGTGACGCGGAGAGCGAGAAGAAGGCAAAGGCGCATTCGAACGCGGGAACAGGAACCTTCGAACGATATCATCTCGTCCTATCTTCATCTTGTCAACGCAGGGCCACCGTCCCTTTCGGAAATGACGCACATGACCCACCCGATCGGGGGAAATGCGGTGTTGCGTAAGTGACGGTCGTGTTCACGTAGGGTGCTCCACCAGTGGACGCTGGACGACGAGCGGACTCGGAACACACGCCTGGACGTTCCTTGAAACTCGGGTGACCGAAAACAGTCATAGAAACAACTCGCGCAATGACAAACATCATTCTGCTGACCGCGCGTTTCATGGACTGGCGTCATCTTGATTGCGTCAGCGAGAGCGGTCATCATATGTCAACTGGAGGATGGGTATCCCCATCGAGTTATAGCGGACGGACGTCAAAGGGGGACGTCGATCCGCGAGTGGTTATACGTCGCGCAACTTCAAGCCTTGAGGCTGTTCAAGAGATTACACTCGCTATGAAAATAATAACTTGAAATGATGATCCGTATTCGCACAGCTGGCGACACTGTTAACCCGACCCTGAACTGGAAAACCCCGCATGAGTTCCCACCCCACCGGCGTATGTGTCGGAGAATGCTTACACGATCCGACAAGTAAGTGAGGACCGCACTGTCAAGCATCATGGCGTGCTGACAACATTGGATATTATGCGCAGCACTGGGCATCCCGCGAAAAGTCACCTAGGGTTACAGTTTAATGATGGCGAGCGTCTGGTCCGAGGTGGACTCCGAATCTTGTCGGTGCGAAGCCAATGAGAATCACGTACTAGTACGTGTATTATCATCATGGACCATATCATGATCAGTTCCTTGATTGCCGGAGGAAGAAGAAGCACCTTCTTCAGTTTCTGGTTCTATCGCACATGCGAACCAGCGGGGTCGAAAAAAGTCGCCGATCCGTTGTGGCCGCGCTAGTCAACACCACGCACACGAATCTGAGCAACCCAGCACTCGTCCACCGACCCGGTGGCCCATTAGGAACGCGCTGATTCTGCCCGAGCCCAGGGCTCAACTTGCTGACAGATTGAGTGTGCGTCAATTCAACGGAAATCTCGTCCAGGGCCTCCAGGTCCATCAGCATCAGGTTCTCCTGGACACTTTACTTGTCTCTTTCTGATCAGTGCTTCTCCAACGACACCCCCTGAGTCCCTTGATATCGCTGCCTAGTGCAACCAGTCTCTCCTCAATTGATTCCATTCTAGACGGTCGTTTTTTTTGTCAACCCCGTACGAGCGAGCTCGAAGACCCCGGCCCGCCTTTGTCTTCCCCTGTCTCCGAGCAATGTACCGCACCACGGGAACTCCCGCACGACCCTACTCGCTCATGGTGCCTAAACCTCACGTCACGGTGTCGAAACTTCATCTGTCCCTCCTTCCCGGGAGTACCCCGGATTCAGATTCGTGCACCACCGAGCTCCGTCCCTGAGTCAGCTAGGACCATCATCGTCTAATACTGAGTCAGCCTCGTCGCACCAAGGTCCAAAAATAATTCACCCGTTTACCCGTCGGGCAACCGCCGCACACCGAACTCGGGAACGGAGACTCGGAAACAAAAGAAACATGGACGACGACATTGTTGTCCGCGCTCAATTGGTCAGCATGCGTTGGCACTGCCTCGCTCCAATTGGTTCGCCCTTTTCCGATCAAACCCATTGGAGCCACGGACAACGGTCGGTCATCAAATCCAAGTTGCTACTCGCACTAGTACCGAGGCAGTGTCTGAATCATCGTTCCTCTGACAAAGTGTCACGTCACCGCCCGAGAGTATCGTCGTCGGAGATGTCCACTTGCCTTCCAGATCATATCACCCGAATCAGCCAACTCAACGTGTCAATCGACGCCCTCATGCTCCAAGTCGTGTCAAAACCCTTCCCACACAATAAGTGTGTTTCCAGAGAGGAATAGATTAATGGGTTTATTTCCTAAGTCTTTTTCGTTCCGGTTACATAAATACGCAGTTGACTGACGAGTCCACCAATATCTACGATGAGCTACGCTACAAGAATGGGACGTCGATCATAGGTAGAAGAAAAAAGTAGCAAATAATAAAAATGAGCAGAGCAACGAGCGAGAAAATACCAAAGGGGTAGCAGATGGTGGATCGCGCAATCAATATGAATATAAGTGACAGCTGGCGGGATACGGATGGTAAGGAATCAGAGGGAATGCGAGATGAAAGCAGAAACCGCAAGGCGTCCCATGTATATGGTAATCAGCAGTAAAATGAGTTTGAGATACAGTGATGAGATTATCTTGATGCGCGTCAGATTATAGTGGCGTTGAGGGTGACTTGCGGTAAGAGACGGATCCGCGCGATCAGGTATTAGACCATGACACTCATGCCGGGCCACCCCTTGTCTTCGGTCTTGGGAACCGGTAACTTATCGTCCTTGGCAGCATCTAAGATACGCTGGCACTCGGCACCCCCCTCAGAGCGCACTGGGTAGAGGAGGGTAATTAGTCGTCATTCTCAATTAGGCCACGGGATACTCACGATGTCGGTTCAGGGCATCCATACGAGCAAACGTCTTGTTGCACCCGTCGCAAGTGAAGGGACGGTAATTGGAATGCAACTGCTCGTGGCGTTTACAGTCATGCTGCCGAGCGAAGCCCTTACCACAGCCCGGCCACTTGCATTGGAAGGGGCGTTCCTCGTTGTGGGATCTCATATGACCTAATAGTTGGTCAGTATGAGGTAAAGCGACACGTTGACGTTGGAGAACGCACCCTTCAAGTTGAAGCTTCTTGTGAACGTACTACCACAGCCTGGCACAGGACACAAAAAGTTGGCATCCTGCTTCCGGCGACGATGACTTGCACCGGCTGTGCGCTCGCTTGTCACCGTCTGCTTCGAGACGGTGATCATACCGGCAGTGTTAGGTTGAGCCGCGTCTGGACGTAGCATCGAAGGCTGTCTACCGGCAAGTGCAACGTTGGGAAGATCTTCGTAACGGACACGTGGACTCGCGGAGGGGCTGGGGTACGGACTTGGGCGGTTAGAGGAGAGTGCACTCCAGGACCCATCCCCAGCACCACGTGAACCAGAGGAGGCTCTACGAGAGTGCCCGCGAATTGCAGGCACGGTCTCCTGTGGGTATAGGAACTGGCGATTGATGAATTCCTGTTGCGATGAAGGGGGATAAAGGAGGGAGGAGGTAATATCCTCTGAACGAGACTGGCGATTGTGGCCTGGACGACCACTGTCAGACTTAACACGGCGAAGACTGACAGCGACGGGGTCAGGGGTGAGGTAGGTCGACATGTTGTTGGAAGTGGGATTAAAGTTGAACTGAGGAAGGGTGGCGTTGGTTAGATTAAAGGATGTCTGAGTGGGACCGGCACTGGATGAGTGTTGTTGCTGTAATTGATGTTGGGGGAGGACTTCGTTGAGGCTGACAGTAGGGCCAGAGTCGTCGATGGCAGAACCTTCAAGGGCGTTAAGTTGATCTTGGGTCATAAGAGAGGTGTTCCAAAATTGTGGACGCAGCGAGGAAGCGGTATCAGACTTGCTGCGCGTACGAGGTGGGATGTTTGGAAAGAGGAAGTTGGTATTGGTATTTGTAGGATCGGGATGCACTTGGGGACCGAGGGTGGACAGCCCCCTATGAGAAGTGTGGCTGTGGGAGAAAAGCTGTGCGCCCTGTTCATGAAATGGTACCCCGAGAGATTGAGGGACCTCGGCCTGTTGAATTTGTTGATGATCCCATGGTGGTGTTGTTGCCTGTTGCTGTGGTGGATTTTGCGATGAACCTGATACGGAGGTAAAACGCGCGAGTGGCCAAAAAAGGTAAGAATAGAGTTCCCGAAATAAACGTGGTGATATCAAAGGACTCGCCTTGATGGAGTGTTTCCAGGGTAGATTGGAAAGGAACGGCTTGTGAGGCCGCTCCGCCACCACTTACGGGAGTAGCGGGGACGATGTGAAGCTGGGGCCCGCTCGAAACGAAGCCGCCATCGCCGTCTGGGGCGTTAATCATGGGAGCTTCCTGGGGAAACAAAGAAGGGCTACTGTCCGGAATGAGAAGCTGGGGCGGGGACTGGGGTTTCTTTGGGGGGGACAAAGCTCTTTCGCAAGGTAACTGATGGGGGCGCCAGTTAGGAGATTCGAAGCGCAGGTTTTCAAAATTATGGGCGACATCGAGATGGGGGGAAGAATGAGGGAGGATCTGGGGGTTTGAAGAGACGGAAGAAGCGCGACTGCGAGGACGGCCATCGCCGTTGCTGGAAGGAGAGGAATGATCGTAAGAACGAGGGGAATGCTGGTCGAGTGGTGCGGGTGTGACGGATACAGATACGTGGGCGGAAGGGTTATCGAGACCCGAGGTCATGTAGTCGCTGTCAAAAACGAGGAGACCGGACGAGTTTGGAGGGTCGTATTCGGAAGGATCATAGTCTTCACGGACGTCGAGCGTGTCGCGAAGGAGGGCGAAGCCTTCGGGGCCATCAGGGTCGTAGCTGAGCTCGGAGTGACCCGAGTAGGGCGAGTTCTGGTAAGAGCCGTTGTAGGAGGGGGTATGGGGGAAGGGAGGGGACTGGAGATGACTGAATTCGTAAGCGTCGAAAGGGGAGCTTGTGCCGATGTTGGCTGGCTTGTTGGATGGGGATTGTGAAGCGTAATCAATATCGTTGACGGGATAATGGACGGAATCTGCCTGGAGGAGGGCCATGGGGGAATACCGATGAAGGGAGAGAAGGGGAAAGTAAAGTAAGCGCGCGGAGGGGAGGAATGACGGGTGAGAACTATTTCGAAGTGTTATTTATTTAACCTCCGCCACAACTACATTCGCTGCTCCGACGGTACGAACAATCCCTCCACAGTGTCAACACGTTCCACGAGATAGTACAGCAGACGTTATCGATAGCTCATCCGCTGTCTCGCGTGCTCCTCTTGATGCTCGACTACCGTTTATTTTGCATAGCACCGTACTCGACTAGCTTGCCACATCGGACGTTACCGATTATGCACTTTTATTCTTTTTGTGCACCGGCAATCAATCACATGGCCGACTCTCTTGTCGGTTTAATTTTCATAGATCAGCCTTACGATCAGGGGACACGATATCCGCGGATACCGTAGCTGATTGACATCGGTGACATGGACACCCAGAGTTGTGTTGAGGTCGCCGCTGCTCTTCCTCCTCCGATCTAGCTTAGGGGTTCCTCATTTTAACCCGCACTGCTTTTCCTCGGGTCTGTTAATGAACTCGGGCTGTGCTCTCTTCTCCCGTCCCGTCCCATTTCTTTACCCGTTCTCCCAGCTCATGCTGTGCCGCTTCACCGTGACACTCTCCTCCCCACTAGGCGACCCTCCCCGTCCATGATGCTGCGGACACGTCCCGAACGTGCTCCGCCTCCTTCGCCAGAAAACAAAGTTACATATCTGCCAGTCATCATTCCACACCTGCATCTCGTAATCGACCGTTGTGTATCGTTACGATCAAACTTGATGCCATGCGCTGATGGGCCACTGGCTCGAAATACACGACGAGTGAATCCGAGCTCGACCCTCGCTCTCCATCCTCTCCGACCCCAGGCCTTCCCCGGGGGCTGCCGCGACAGCTTGACAGCCGTGTGAGTGACGTACGACCACATCAAATCGCCGCTCGGCACCTTCCTGCAAACACTGGTCCACTTTCAAACGCGCCTACATTGCTCTAGCCATCCAGTTTTCCCGAGGACTCGAGAGCTTGACCGGAATGATGCTCGTCATCGCCACCAGCCGCATCTTGATGTTCATGCCACCTTTACACATGGATCGTGTCTCTCGATCGCCACCCACGCTTCATATCGCCATTTGCCACTATACCCCGACGCTCTGAAACCGTCTGATCGGCCACCATGGGGGATGGTCCCGCTGATCACTGTGACTAGGATACCTTGTATCTCCAGCATCAAGGGAGGGCCATCAACCCAGCCTTGACACAGCGGCCACGCAAATGATTTTCAACAACAACACATTTCAAATGCGTTAGGTCGAGCAGGAAGGACCCGCATGCCAAGAACGTGATGAAACTTTGATGAGGAAGCTCGATGGACACAAACTGGCGCAAACAACTCGTCCGTTCACTTTTCCTCGCCCGTTCTTGATTCCTGAAATCCACGTTGCACCCAGGCGCCGTCGTACCTTGACCCTGCTCTGCGACAAAAGTCTAACTTTGCACTTTCTTAGGCTAGCACAGACACACGGTCCGCGATCCCCGTGCGTGTGGCACATCGATCGATGGCACCCAATCGCCGCCATCACCCTCAAACCGGGCGAGAACGTCGCAACACGCCATTTTGGTCTCATCCTCTCTCACACGTCCTGGTGAGATAGAACAAGTTCATCAGCCAAGTTCGAATTCGGCATTCCTTTGTGGCGACCACGCTACCCCCAACACCGCTCCCAGACACGTTCACGTTCATATCCAAAAAATGCCCTTCTTCAGCGTCACAAGAAACCGTGCCAGACTGGGAGTGTCCTCTTTCCTCTAGTCCCCTTTGGTATTTTGTGTTGTGTTGCGGCATGACGACATGATCAACGATAAGGCTGTGACGTTCGACTCCCTTTCTTTGGTTACCTCGCCCCGTTAGGTCCATTTCGCAAAAAGTCAAGCATACGGGACTGTCACGATACCTGTGCACACAGCCAAAGAGACCAGCTACACAGCCAGGTAGGCGACTAGTCCTTTTCGACGTGCTAATGCTACTCATCGTTGCGTCGTCGACCAGATCGACCAGCGTTCGTGGTAGGAGAGCGTCGGTCTTGGATCCGTTCCACGTCCCATGTGCTCCCCCGGCTCACCGCATCACGGCCTACCCGTCCGAATAGGTCGAAGCCACAAAATCACCCTCGAAACACGCCAGGATCCAACGCAGAACACCCCGGAGACTCGATCGAGTGTGTAAACGAACAGTCCTGGCTTCTTTCCATGGGAAATCCAGGCACGCGTTTCGTCCTATTGTGCGTGCGATCCAGCAGTTGATGTGCTAACTCGGCTGGGGGTTCCTTAACCCCTTGTTTTCGGGACGCATTTGTCGATCACGATCTCGTGAGAAGGGGCGCGGATCTAACGCGTTGGAGATGATATTGAAATGGGCACTCGAGATGCATAGTCAGGGTGGAACGGATGAATGGATGATACTCGTGGAACTCGGTGTTCCCGTTCAAGAGCACTCGTTTGTGAGATGACCTGGGTTGCATCGTGGTTCGCTGTTGGGTTTCAAAATTCCAGCGCAAATTGTGACAGGGACCTTTTTACATGACATCTATCCCTGGGAGTGTTCACTAGGTGACGATGTCCTTCGGTTCCTGACTGGATGGAAAGGGGACTCTCATTGGATCCACGGGCCGTGGCCCCTCCTTTTCGTGATGCCACGATGGCCGGGTGCAGTGCCGAAGAAGGGGTTCAACGGGTTGTCCACGGTGCGACGTGTTGCGCCAAGTAGACGGATGCTGTTTAGATACGAATAGACGTTCCCTTGTCAACTTGAACGATGCATCCGGGACCAAATGAAATCCCTATCAGATATATTGATCGGTTGTCGCACGGTGGATCTGAACGCGGACATATGTTGCCCGGGCAGGTATGTTGGATATTCTACAAAGACTCAGGAGAAGGATGTGATCTTGGACATACTCGGCACCGATACAACGTCGAGTTCCGGACGTAGTTCGGGAAACGAGACCTCGAACTAAGTAGACATGTGCATTGAGACACGGACGTTCTCACTGTCAACGACCCTCCGGAACAGAGCGAGCCTGCTCAGCTGTAATTTGTGATGAGTGAACTCAGACGTGGACGAGAACGGCGTTTGTCAACCCACGGCACTGTACATTCGAACATACGGCGTCTACGGTCGGCGTCACTTCGAGACACGTATCCGAGGATGGAATCGTCAAAACAAATCCACCTCGCGATCTCTGTTGACATGGGCGCCATGGCCTGGCTTGGGGCACGGTACTGTAGCCTGCCCGAGCGGTGGATAGAAAATCCCGACCGCCTGCGACCTCGGGAGACAAACGAGGTCGGTGATGGCGGGCGGAGTGGGCCGAACGGCCTGGTCGTGGTGCCGATGAAGTGCCGTTGTATACTCACCGGCGATCTCACTGATCACGACGTCGACGGTGGCCCGGCACCGGTATCTTCCGGGCCAGACTTCCCCGGAACCCGATCCTGATTGGACCCCAAACACCTAGCCAGTGGACGAGTTAAACCGAGTCAGGAGTCGCTTCCGCGAGGCTTGTCGCTTGTCAATTATGGAATCGTTTCGGTTTTCCAGCCCCTCTAAGCTCTGGGAGGCTCGGCCGTGCGAGCGTAAGTCACCGGGCGGGTGTTTTTCTTTCTCTCTTCTTTTGACTCCCCCGGTACAATAGGCTCCTGCTCTGAGTAAGCATATGGCCAAGAAATGGAAATAAAAAGGAGGGGGGAAAATGTATTCGCCAGTTCCTGTCATCATAAAGGTACCGAGTGTGTACCGTTTGGACGAGAGATTCGAGAACAGGAATAGGAAAACGTTCCGATGAGTCCGAGTCGGTTGGTGAAAGCTTCACCGACGCACGTCGACAACGGTTTGTTTCTGTGTGCCCCCCCTTCTCTCCGCCAGATGCCTACGTTCCACATGGACAAGTCAGTGTCAGCATCTTCACCGCTTGCGAGAAATGAAATCGATTGATCGAGTGAAGACTAGGTCCTATCGAAACGCGCCCACGCATATGGTACATGTCCCCGAGCGCCCGTACTCGAATTGGCTGTCGTACCTGGAACAATACAAAATTAAAATAAGGGGGGTCAATCGAGATAGAGAGAACCACTAACTTCCGAGCTGCGCCTCTCTCATCCTTGAAAAGGTCCGAGACACTCGTGAGCATACATACTCGAACCCTGAGATACGGGTCCCCAGGTATCGGTCCCAGTGGATTGTGGGTGCCATCCACGCCGTCAATTTTCAAATCGGACACGACCGAAAGGAAAAATAAAATTCCGTGTGCACCGTGATCACCTATCCGCGCCCAGAGTTTGACGCTTGATTCGGTTGCTATGCACTCCGGCGCGACGGGGAGAGTTTGCCAAATGTTGATTAGCAAGACTATGTTCCTAGAGCGGTGATTTGACGCTCTAAAACCCGCGAGGCGAGGACGAAAGGGCGTGCCTGAGCGCACTCCATATGGCCTGCACCGGTTGATGCGTCCACACGGGAGAAAGAGGATACCCCCGACGGCGGAAGAGTAGTTACGCTGCATATTTCGTAAGCGGGCGCGGTGGTTTGGCGTGCGCATACGAGCCAATGGACGAAATGGACGAATGGGTGGAGAGTAGTCATACGGTCATTCAGATATGTCGACATTTCGAAGGCCCGAGTGGCGTTATAGGTCTCCGTACCTGTCGTCCCGTCGGAACCAGGTACCATCTGATTCGGACCTGGGTCTTTTGATGCGGATGGTGGGTCGTAGGTTTTGAATGGCCATCGTTTCCTTTTCCTTGGTGGTTCGTGATATCTTTCGTTATGCTGTGGGTCTGAACTCTGAAGTCAAACTGCGAACTGCACTGGTATGAGCCAGAGCGCGTGCGCCACTGGATTCTCGTCCTGCACTTTTCTTTTTATGCTGACTAGACAATATCAACTTGTCCAACGTCTCTGGAAGCGTGGGACGACTGTCATCTTCGGCGGATCAGGCCTGCGCCAAGGTCAAAGTCCAAATTCGCAAGGGTAACACATACTATGGTGCCACCCATACTTTCTTTTAGGCATCGGACAGACGAAATTGGAGGTACGCGTTGATTTACGATCATCACGCAACAAAGAAAACGCGGCGTGTACACTGAATCTTGTTTTCTTGGTAGTCTTGATGAGATCCGGTCCATTCCCCGGTCACGTAGCCTGAGTAGCGGTGCGAACTTCACGGTCTTCACCTCATAAACTCCACGGGAAGCGAAACGGGAAGGAGAAACATGTTAAACCTTGAAAGCGCGTCCCAAACCTTGTTCGGGTGTGCACGCGCGAGTACTTACCCCAATTGGGGTTCTTGGGAACGGTGCAACCCACACATCGGATAGGTAATTGGCATCGTGAAGACTAGGCAGCCAAGCAGTTCGAGTCAAGGAAACGGAACGTTCGACTATGGGCGCGCTGCCGCGATATGACCCAATGCAGCGCCAGGAGAAAAGAAACCCGTGTAGCGCCACGAAGGTATTTGACTAAGTTGGTACTTAATAAATTATGGCACGCTCGGAAATGGTTATTGGACAACGGAGCGACGAATGCAACCGGGCTCTGTGCATGCAGGCATCCATATGGTTTCCTCTCGGCGCGTGGAATGAACCGATGCACCAGAGAGAGTAAGCGTCGTTGTCAGTGGAAACGTTGCGGCGACCCTGTTTCAGAGAGTGAGCAGTAACCATTTCATACCTCGGTTGATGTGTAACAGACATGATGCTTTGGCTTCTTATGTGGTCTTTTGGATGGGAGAACTGCCAGTGCGGGCGTCAAAAAATCAGCGGCGCCTGAAATAACCTGTGAAGAGTCAAGGCATTCAAGTTGTACTCTACCGAGCACCGCACCTTACAAGCAAAGCTACCACAGTTTACAATGCAGTTGCAGCGTTTCTCTTTTACTGATCATTTCGAGTTCTACTGAACTCTGTTCTCGCTCCAACTTGAACAGACATTGCAACTGCAATCTTGAATCAGGTTCCGGGGGGTTCGACATCTTCATCTACTCGGAATAGTGAGAGCTAATATGTGCCCTTGCAGAGAAATGCCTCTCGGCTTCATTGTCCGTCATGGAACGTGATCGGTATCGAACTGCCTCCTCCGTGCACTCCCCATCCGCTTCCCGGTCCAGGATCTAGTGCGTTCATGGACGCCTGCTTCATTGGACTGGCCAGATCTTAGACTGGCCGCGTGCATCAAAGACACCGCTGGAAATGTGTGACTGGCGTATAACTCGCAATTGTATGTGCCATGCGACGAGAATCAAGATCCTTTCGTTCGAGAAAAGGGTGAGGCAACTACATGGTCTAGCACAACTTGACCTGCACAAGCTACGGTCCCGCCACAGGAATGTTGCAGACATCAGGAGTGGTGGAACAGCATCGTACCACGAGCACGTGGTATAGCTTAACCTTTCACGAGAAATGAATCAAGTCTGGCTTCGTCTTAGATCTTCCCGCGACAAATCATGAACGAGCGACTATTAATCTGCAACATGGCCAATTTACACGACTTTAGGGCGACAAAAAGGACAGGATGGTTCAATACGCGACGGATCAGCAGAAAAGGTAAATGAAAGGGAAGGAGATTGTAACGTTCAAAAAAAAAAAACGAGTGGCGGATCGCAGTGAACACAACCAGCAGGCTGTACGTTAGGAGTCGTTCTAGAAACATTTCGGTCTCCTAAACCTCTCCATACAGTCATCGGTGGTCACGTTAATCGTCGAAATCGCATCTCGGAGCATATGGCAGACGGAGCCATGAAGGCTGTGGTGGGGTATGCACGCCTCCTCCACACCTCGATCAAGGAAAAGAAGGTGGGGCCACTTTTACACAGCCTCTGTATTCGTATCCGCTAGCCCTTGTGCACCGTTGGCAAGTTTCGTGGCATGTATCTTCTTACACGCCGCCTTGCTGTTCAAATGCCTCTTCAACGCGTCCGATCGCGTGTACGACTTCCCACAAGCCAGACAAGCGTGTGAAGGCGAACGATGCCGAAGGGATTGCTGATGTCTCTGCAGATCGCCCGCAGAGGCACAAATATGGGTACAGTTGTTCAGACGGCACGGAAACGCTTTAGCTGGTTTAGGAGAGACGGTGGTGTTTCTCGCGGCCCGGGGAGGTAAAACGCGGATGGGTGAGGTGATTCGGACTTGTTTCATCTGCAAGGCAGCTGCGGTGACAGATGACATGGGTGGACGTGACGGTGTCGTCGCACGGGGAGACGACGAGGCTGGGTCAGAGGAGGTGTCTTCCTCGGACTCGTAACCACTACTTTTGCTCCCCCGCCGTGCCGGTGAATCATTTTCATGCCTTTTGTGCGTCTTGGTGATGCTCCTCCAGGGTTCGCTTTTCACGTTGCTCGGTCGTTTTTCTGCACGCTCGGCGTCAGACGAGGGAGCATTGGCATTAGTGGCAGCATCCTTGCCATCGATGACCGCGACAGAAGGACGCTTGCGCGGAATTATCCACTGTGGAACATCCGACAAGGCTTGAGGGTTCGATTCAGAAATGCGGGTCACACTCCAATGGTACCCATCATCGCTATCCATGTCGGTGTCTGTATCTGTGTCGGTGTCTGTATCCACGTTCCAGGGGTCATTGTCGTAAGGGTTGGATTCAGGCACTGCTTTAGGGGGTTGAGGAGCGGGGGCGCGAGGAACCGTTACCCTTTCATCGAGGGTATTGTCGGTGTCGTACTCGAAGAAGTCGTCGTCGTCGTTGTCATCCACCGCCTTGGGGGGTTCCGATTCGGCAGAGTCATTCATAGGTTTACCCTGGGAACGCTCGAAATCAGCATGCGCGTCCGCCAAGATCTGTTTTGCCTTTGCATCGAGCCATTCCTTGGACGGAGGCGGCATGCTCGTGTCAATGGGTGGTATGTAGGGGACGAGCGTGTTGACTTCGCTGGGTGTGACGCCAACCGCGCCGCGTCGGTCTTCGTAAGAGGAACGACGGGGACGCCATTCTGGCGCGTCGGGAGAGATTCCCATGTATTCCGGGGAATCGTCAGTGACTTTAGCGAGTGAACGACGGCGTTCTATGGGGTTGAGGATCAGAGGGCGGGGTGTGGTCCATGAGGGATCGACCATGTCCGGGGAGACCTGAAATTGGTGATCGTGGGCACGCGCGATCGTGTCATAAAGCTACGATTGGAAGATATGTCAGCGTCAATGCTGCCAGGGAGAGACAGAAGTTGCACGTACTCTGGTTGGAGGTTTAGCAGGAAGGAGACGGGATGCCATGGATGCATCAAAATAGTTTTCAAGGGGACGGTCGTATCCAACGGTACCGTCCGAAGTGGTGACAGGCTCAACATACTTGAAAGGCCTGTCAGAACGACCCGGGAGGGCGGAAGTAGAGGTGGTAATGAGGCGAGTGTTCATAACGTAGAAATGGAGACGAGTAATGAAGAGCGATAGGCCATGGAGAGGCGCGAGCGAGATTATATGTGAGCGAGAGCATGTGGACTGTGGACCAGCGTGATTTGGGGGACAATACCGTGAAATGTCAATATATGGTGAGTGCGACGCTTTGAACAGTCGCCGCTTTGACCGCCCACAGTGGACAGGCAAAGCAAGATAGATGCACTGGTTTCAGCTGAACACATAACGGGCGGATGGTCATGAGGCATGATCGAAAGCAGAAGGCCAAATGCACATGGGTTCCTGTAAAGATTCGAGAACGTTAGCGTGATGCTCCAAAGTTAACGATCCGCGCGACCAAGGAAACGTTGCTCGACGACAATCGCCGCAGGTCCACACGGCACAACGGATATTGCTAGGGGGTGTGACATGTAACACACGTCACCACAATGCTGACGTGACGCCTACTCGCTAATTAACCGGACCTTTTTGTCTTAATTCAAGCTAAGTAAATGTCCGTTACTGACCGTCCTCCTTAAAATGCCCTCCTCCGAGTCCAGCGCTCCTTCACGTCCCCTTCGATCCTTCCACACGCCGCTCCTTTCACTTGGCTGGCCCAACAATGTCTCTTTTTGCCATTCTCCTTTGTCTCTTCTCTTCGCTGCGCCTCGTGTCCGGCCATGCTGGTATGTCCATTTCGTTTTCTTTCCCGTGTCTTTTCTGATCCACACCGCGTCAGCCATCTGGCATCCTGCCATGTGGGGATTCAATGTCACAGATCACACCTTCGACTACGATAACCGTCCCGTTGTTCCTCTCGCCAACCTGCCATTCAGTCAGTGGTGGTTCCATAACCACCTGGCGTATCCACCTCACCCGGAGGATGTCTTTGAGCTCCCTGCTGGCGAGAACGTTACAATGCAGATCGCTTGCAACAAGGGCGCTACGACATTCTACGCCAGCTCAGAGGGTGGCAATATCCAGGAAACCAACGATCCTAATAACGTCTGCCCCAACTCACCTACATCAGCGTACCACACAACTGGTCTGAGCGATGTCAAGGGTTGCGCGTTAGCCATAGCTTACAAAAGCGATCCGTCGCAAGTTCAACCCGCGGACTTCACCGTTTTCAGCGTTAACCACACCTGCGTTTGGAATCGGTTCACTGACTTCAGCGTCCCACAAAAAATGCCGCCTTGCAATGACGGGAAGTGCATCTGTTCTTTCTTTTGGATCCACAGTGCAGATTCTGGTTCAGAACAGAGTAAGCATCCGTTTTCGGCTTTGCGTCTCTCATACATTTTCTTACCTTGCGTTTACGCAGTGTACATGAACGCATTCCAATGCAATGTCACCAACTCGATCTCCAGCGTCGGCCTTGCCACACCCAGTGTTGCCCGTCGTTGCGGCGCAGACCCGGCCAATGGAAAACAGGATCCGGTTCCTGGTAACTGCACCTGGGGCGCCAAGCAACCCCTATACTGGTTCCAGGCCGAGCAGAACAATGTGACTGCTCCCTAATTTTACACTCTTGGTTTGGCTGACCTCCATCGTCTGTTGTAGATGTTTGAAGGCACATATTCCCCTCCTTTTTATAACGATCTTTACAATTTCGCGGACGGTGCACAGAGCGACATCTTCCAAGACTCGTACCAATCCATCCCGGTCCCAGGTCCCAATCAAACCGAACTTCCGGTCCTCGCTACTCCTGGAGCTGCCTTTGCTTCCAACCCCTCCGGTAGTGGAACATCTACTACGCTCCCAACCTCCGCTGGTGTGGCTGACGGGTCACCGTCTACCATACCGCCATCTCATGTGCCAACGTCCGTTGCACCGTCGTCTGCTGCTCCTGCTACTCCCTCGAGCTCGAACTCAAGCTGGTTAGTGTATCTTTGTATGCTATCGCAGGCGGTTTGGTAATTGTTTCGTTGTTACTCTAGCAAGTCGAAACGTAGTACCTCTTCTCGTAGCCGGGTGCCTACCGAACGGGACCTCGGGGCTTCCCTCGCACGCAAGGCAGTCCACATGGCCCGGCATAGACGCGCATTGAACATAGAGAAAAGGTCAGACGTCTGGAGGCCCATTTAAACTCGATACTTTTCGGGCTGGTTCCTTGTTCCCACCTTGTCATCTTTTGTATACCTCCCTGTTTCCCGCTGGTTCTGGAGTCTCGGTCTCTTGGAGACGCTTACGACATCTATCCTGTTAGCTTTTGGGGGGTTTGATAGTTTTTTGGTCTGGTACCAACCTCTTCCCTATACCCTGGATCTGAAACTTGGGTCGCTGTAGCCGCGTACCACAAGTTAACTTTACCGGGTCAGTTCGTTCCTCTGTAGCATATGCAACCTTTCGTTCCTGTCAGTAGTTCTCCGTCAGATAGAGTTACATCAAGACTCCGCTATGTTACGTTTTATGGATACCAAGTACCCTTTCATATCCAAGTTCCACAAACTTAAAAACGTGTTTTTGGATAGCAAAGCGGAAAGTCTATACTTGGGCATATTAGTCAGACACACGGTTTGATCCTCTTCATCAAGATATGAGCTCGGATGAAATCCATAGGTTGATAAACAGAGCGGTATAAGTATGTTCCTGTCGCATTCCTATCTGATACTTTCGTGCGGATTGGTCGATTGGCCGATAGGTACGTCCCAGATCTGAGGCCTGGACTCAACTCGTTCGAACTCCACGTTGGTACTTCAAGCTTCGAGACTGACCTCGGCTCATCGTCGTAAATGTTTCACTTCCTGAAAAATTCCCTGAACATTGAATATTGAAATATATCCGAGAGCAGATCACGCGGACCCTTCAATATAGCTATCTCCCTCCAAGGCCCGACGACTCGCCCAAACACCGTGTGGCGTGTCTTCACAGTACCCCTCATTATGCGTCGCGTCTCTTTCTCTTCAACTTGCATCGATGCTGAAGCCAGGTCATCGAGGACGACAAATTGGCTCAGGTTCCGAAGTGGCAAACGGCGACAACAAACGCCAGAAAGACGACGTCATTATTGATGGCAAAAAAACCAACGTGTGGAGAAACGTCAGGGTGTGAATTGTAGTCGCTCGTCTATGAACACCTACTCCGTCACTATGGTAGCATCATGTTCAATTTTACAATGGAGTCTCGATTCAATTCTCACCAAATTCTCATCAAAGCCAGGGCCTGCCAGACTCGCCCGTACTACAATAACGAGGGCAGACATGCAGCATACGTTGATAAGTGAAGAGGTCATAGGAACTAACCTCACGGGTCGACAAGCCTCCGTATACGTCGGAGGGGGATGTGGCCCAGCGGCTGCATTCCGAACGTGGGATCCGAGTTGGTATGTATGCAAGTGTTCAAACGTTCATACCCTTGTCCATTTTTCGGCGCATGTTATATTTCAGTTAACAAATCCAGACGCGGCTCGAAAAATGTCATTGGGCAATACCACTGGCAAGTGTATTTCCGTCGTCATGGATCGATGGATGTCCTTATTCTTAATCGTACCCCGTCACCAGGACGTTTGCAATAGCAATCTTTGCCGTCCTATGAGCTATCGCTATAAATATAAGTATATGCCACCCGCGATTGTCACTGACACGCAAGTTTTATTGCGGCCAGCATGGAATCATTTCATCATCCTTGAGGAACTAGACCAGCCCACGTGAATGTCATTGGCATACTGGGGCGTGGGCAAAGCTAAATTTTTGCATAAACATTTGCCTCCATCTCGGCTTTGAGATGGGGAGCGGATAACAACCTATTAACATATAATCAAGATGTGACGTACGTTGCTAATATGACGTTCGGCCGGGCGCAGAGGGGACATATCTACCCGGATTGATAGTCCCACGACTCCGGTGACAAAGGCAAATTTGACTCGGAGTGTCGGAAGTAGACGGTCGTACTGGCAAAAATAGCTCGGTCTACGCATTTCCGCGATGCGACCATATTCATCGTTTCAAACTTACAGTTTGAGTTTCTTTGGACCCCCTGCTCATTCATGAGGCCAACTTGATCCAGGCTCAGACGTGACCAGGTCGCTCGTACGTCTATGAGATAGTAGGTGCCATCGTGATGGAGAACTATCGGTTCCAAAGAAGCGTCCGCTACTCTCGCACTGATAATGGAATACTCACTCAACGCAAGTGGGATTTCTGGCCTCTCCGAAGGAACAAGTATCAAGTAACGCGTTTCTATGAAGTCACGGCCAACCGTGCACCTCGGAGGCAGCTCTGGCCTGTGGCTAGGGTGATCGTTGAACGTTGAATAACTACTTCGGAATCTTGCTGGATTTCTCAAGTTTTACTTAATCTGTTGTTAGTGGGAGTTCGAGCTCATCTACTCACCGACGAGTAGCATTTGAGGAGTATCCAAATGGGGATGAAGAGAGGTTAAAGGAAGTATCTCTCGGGAGCCAATACATGGTACTTGAACGTATGGCAGCAAGGTAAGTACGAGCAATGTCATGAACCCAAGTCGCTTGGTTTAACTCACAGTCACCATACGCGACCTGTGTCCTGGACTCCTGGTTGGGAACTTGTTGCGTGTCGTGGCAAGGGCAGTTAGGCTTGGACCGAATTTGGATCACATCCCGTAGGCTCGCAGTGCCAGTTGATCGCAGCTGATTGTGAGCAGTTCAGTATTACGTGACACGGCCGTTCCTCCATTAGGTAAAAGCATCGCAACGCAGTTGACACGGAGGCTCCCGGAGACACATGGTCCAAAGCC
The DNA here is from genome assembly GCA_038090475.1 of Wakefieldia striispora. Classification (NCBI taxonomy): domain Eukaryota; kingdom Fungi; phylum Basidiomycota; class Agaricomycetes; order Agaricales; family Hymenogastraceae; genus Wakefieldia; species Wakefieldia striispora. Next base: position 4,369 of record JBBPMU010000152.1, on the reverse strand, counting down.
TGTTTTGGACGAGCCTAATTGCCACACTGCATCGTTACACGATTCCCACAAGCGTCGTTTATTCGCCACTCAGTGGCAGTGTCTAGATCTAGGAAGTGGTGTCTGGGTCAGACGACACTGACAAACAACGGAAAGTCAGGAGCATACTCTCCAATAACACGCATCAGCGCAAAACCCTTGGTCAATATGGGAGTCACATTCCAACACATCCGACACCAACTAGACACAACAGATTCTCACTGGGAATGAACTTAGGTCAAAAGCCCTCAACAACTGACAGTGCTGCCATTAAGAGCTCAGCAGAGGTGCCATCATTGGCTAGGACTACCGTGTCGTCCAACCTCCTTTCAATGTCCATAATATACTCCGCAGCTCCAGACATCCAAGCCACTTCACAACATAGTGCATGGATCACCAAGTACTCGCGACAGGGAAGAGGGACCTCGGTAGTGGTAGAAAAAGTCACGTATTCCGGAAGGGACGGATTGTATCTGAGCGAGTCGTTGGCTGTGCACACACGGTATGTGTGTGGTGATCCCTATCAACCGTGAAGCACACGAGTAAGGTGGGTGAGATGATAACACACATCTATAGGCTTCATCCACAGGATAAGCTCGTCGAAAAAGTGGTGGGACTGGATGTTCAATGATAGAATGTTCTCGGGACGGTTAATACGGTAACCAGCCAGTTCTTGAATGATGCTCTCGTTATGGAACATCGACAGAATAGACCAGACAGATGCAGATTGGTGGCGCTGTAGATATTGTTAACCGACTACAGGAAGTGGGTCACACACACAGGTACCTTTGCGGCATGGCCCTCGATATTCTTATTGACGGACTCCGGAATAATGTGCGCCGTCTGTACGGTGACTTTGCCACCAGGCTTCTTAAAATCCTTTAAGCCGGTAACCAAGCAACAGTCGTTATCACGATACATGGCCTATTCAGAGTGTCAATGAAGAGCACCATGGGAATCTGAGGCAGTTTTACTAAAGTCCGTGCGGTGCGGTGGTCCCCTTTACATTCTTTCATCTGATCCAAGGCATATTCGCGTGCATCTTCGAATGATGGGCGCGACGGGTGCTCGGATGGTGCCGGGGTTGGCCCACTGCTGCGCTTGACTGGTAAAAGACCGGTCAAGTAACATGGTGTGGTGGTTCAAAAGCCAGAGGAGAGGCTACAACTTACACGCTCGGATGAAATTGTTGGAATAGAATGCACCTAGCTCAATAAATGTTTTATGATCCGACTTGATTGCAGCAATGTCCCGCTGCAGTTGCCCTCGCGAATTACCGGCGGGTGCGAGGCGTAGCAAGTGACCGAGGAGGCGAGCACAGACTAGAGGTGGCGGACAGCCCGCTACGGGTTGGACACTAGATGCGACAGCTTCAAAGGCGAGACATTGATTATATGCGTCATAAAATGCACTTGGCGGAAAGGGGTTCTCTGGGAGTGGCATTGGCTCAGAGACCATGTCTGTGAGTATTGTTGGTGGGGGGATATATAGTCTCACAATGCAGGTTCGTGCTCGGCATCGCAGAATCATAACATGGCCAAACAAACAGTGCTGCCGCCGGCTAACATAAGCAGGGCATTATCATCCGTGTCTGGACATGCACACACACAACAACAATTATTCAGTAAATTGTGTTTTACTCATATCTCACTCATTTCTTATCAATTTGTCTGATTCCAAGTGCACCTGACAGCTGACATATGCGACAACATGCCTGTATCATAGAGAGCATCCTAGATGCTCACATCACACATACACACATGCACAACAAACATGTATTAACTACACATTGACTACACTTTTTGATTCGCATTTTTGTACACTTGTTTACCAATGATTTGACTACATTTTGACTACACTTTTTGGTCCACATTTTTATACATTTGTTTATCAATGTTTTACTACAAATTGACTACACTTTTGGTCTGCATTTTTGTACACTCATTTACTACACTTTAATTACACATTAACTAGATTGATTAGAGAATGAGGAGGGGGTGATGGGGAATAGAGGAGGAGAAGGAGGGGATAATGGGGAGTGGGAAGGGAGGAGGAGGGGATGATGGAGAGTGTTATGCTCAACCTAGAGTCGTAGCACCAACAATGATGGGTTCTTCTTGAGTTGCTGGGGCACAGCAAGGCAAGGCATAGTCTTGACAACATGAAGACCAACCAGGAGGAATGCTAAGACTCCTGGTATTAAGGAGGTGTCATAGGGGCACACCAATATGATGACCAATCTGAAGGTTGAAGGGTGACTTAGAACTACTAACTGATGGAGCAGCCAACCCATCAGAGAGGAGCCACTGTTGAGAGATGAGACTTCAATGAAGATCTCATACCAGATCTATGATGTTTCTAACTTCTGACTTCATCATTCATACATCATATGATCTAGATCATTCTAGACCAAGATCTAGATTGATACTGGTTCTAGAGTGGTTCTAGAACTGAGGTGAGTCACTATCATATTATTCATTTCAGATGATAGTGAGATAAGAGTCCTTTACGCTATTGGACAATAAGGATATGTATTACACATACAATATGATGGGACTGTATCTTTAGTCATTTCATATGACTCATCCTTATCTCTTATTATTCTTATCTCTCCATTCTTATTGGTAGATAAGAACCTCACATATGTATATAAGAGGGGACACATATTGTATGACGATTCCCCTCAACTAGTCAATTCACTTGACAAATGCTTTGGTTCATCCACTTGTCTTCACCTCCACTGTATTCCTTGATCTAGAACCATGAGTTATTCTCCTCACAGTTCACCATAACCTCTACTCTTGACTTTGCTGGACTTTCCACCTGTGCATCATAGTTGAACCTCGTTTTCCTTGGAACGAGAGATTGAGAAAGAAGGCTTTGCCCATTTCTTTAATAACAGAGAGTGGGAAGGAAGGAGGATGTTACGCATGTGCAGAACAAAGACTTCACTCAGTAACCCTTTGTACTTGAGGAGATCAGCGATGTCCTGGAGCAGAGTATTGACTATCACCCATAAGTGCAAAGAGATGGAAGACTGGAAGGGCTTAGTGCAGGAGCTTAGTTGAGCAACTAAAACGAGACAGAAACGTCGAAGGTTGAGCCTCAAACCTCAAAGGCAAAGCCTTCCCTTCAACGGGGTATCGTCGATGTTCGAGAAAAACAATGGAGTGCCGGTTTATCCTCTGGCTAGGAGTGTAGATGAAATAGAGAGTTTCCCAGTAGCCCCTCAGAAGATCCTAAGGGGGTCTCGCCTAGAAGAAAATCACCTGGGGATGATATTCCAAATAGCTAAGACTGGGGTTACCAGTCGAAGTGTCTACTACTTAAATACAATCCAGCAAGTGTGCACGGACCATCTTCCAAAGAAGGGAAACTACTGCATATAGTAAGTGTTCGTCAGGTCTGAAGCCTGGAAATCTCAAAAAGGAAATAGAAGTCCGAAAGAAACGTATCATGACTAGAAGGATATGAGTAAGGTGCACTGCATGATCACAGTGTGCCTTCCCAATACGATCACGACCAGGGGAAACAGGAAGAAAGATAGGAGTCATTGCGATAAGAAAAGGAACGAGGGGCCTGGAACTGGGAAGTTCCGTATCTCGATAACATTAGGTAAAAGTGTCTGGGTTATTCCCAAAGAGATGGCCACCAGGAAGAAGTCTGAAGGATCAACCGATGGCCCAATTGGCAAGTGCCGCGAAGTGGTCACATGCAACAGATCATGTGATGAAGGAAATTATACTGTTGCAAGAGCATACCAAAAGTGAAACATCAGGTGATGTTGAGTCACATGATCGGTGAAGTACAGGTAAACGGCGTTCTTTGAGGATTGCTGCAAGAAGGGTGGAGTCTTAAGTAAAAAGTTTTAAAAGTGTCAGTAAAAGTAAAGCGTCTTTCCAGAATAAAGTATGGTTTCATAACAGCAACCTTCTTCAGGAGTGAAGACTTTGCAGGCAGAAATGCATAGAATTAGCTGAAGAGCTATTTACTACAAGTCAACCCTTTATATACTAAGGGGGGTTACCATAAAGGGATAATGCATATAAGGAAATCAACAAGATGCATTGTGTTGCATGTATCATAAAAGGGAATCAATGGAGTACACATATAAGGAAACATACACATATATGGAAATACAGAGTCCCATGTCCAGGAAAGGAAACAGAGTCCTGTATCCAAAGGAGAAGCAGAGTCCTGTGTGATATAAATGGAAAAGAGAGGAAAATGGGACTTCCTACATCAGCAAAACCAGGTTTTTGTCATAGTACTCATAGTACTCATAGTGAAATCATAGTGCTCATAGTGTTCATAGTAGAATCATAGTGTCATAGTGTCATAGTGTCATAGT